>RPFO01001364.1:0-24488 GCA_009746045.1 Mesostigma viride
TGGGGAAGGGGATTGAGTCTTCGGGGTGTCAGTGGCGGTGGTATGTGGTGGGTTGTAAATGTTGACTTTGCATGCTTTTCCTGACAGTTTCCAGCTCTTTTTTTCTCCATGGCTGAATAGAATTATGTAGAGCACACCATGTCCTTCTTCACGTTGATTCTCGTCAAGTTTGTGGATTAGCAAGGACATGTTTAAATGGCTACGAGAAGAATGTCTCGTATCACTAACTTCTCTTTGAAGGTTGGCTGTGTTTTCCTACAACACATGGTGCGTAGTGTTATGTGCCAACAATTTGTGGGCTTAAAATAAGTCACACTGACTTGCTCAAATGTGTGAAGTTGCGTGTGCTGTTTGGATGCTTGTTCAGGGTGCTCGCAGTGTTTTACATGCAGCCACCTCACCAGACATTGAGGGGCTCAGGGGCCATTACGTGCATGACTGCAAGATCACTGCAGTGTCCGCAGCTGCCAACAACGCCTCCTTAGCAAAGGCACTTTGGGAGGCTAGTGAGTATCTCGTGGCAAGCAAGTAGCGTGGAGACGACAAACTGGGTCTTTCAGCTCATTTATTGGAAGACGCAAATATGAATATAAATGTAAATATAAACACATTGCTAGACGCAGGACATTGGCTACCTAGTAAACGATGTGTTTGTCAAGACGGCAAAGGACAAAGCACTCGGCCATGGTCAACGCCCACTTCGCGAGACGCGACGCTCAAACACCATGCAATAATGAATAATTTTAAATAATTAACTATTATCACGTCCACTGCATCATGCACATGGGTTCACATCACCTACAATCGGTCCGTCCGGTTACATGAGATCCTGGAAATTTTGGCGCGAACGCGTCGCATTGAGGACGACGGGACCAGAAAAATTCCACCTCGCATGGCTGTCGACCCTATGTCCGCCGGAATATCAGTCAGAAGTCAACTATCATGCTAAGTCACTTCGATGGATGCAAACGACGCGTAAACTCTCCTGCTTTGCGATGATGCGTGGTAGATATTACTCGTGTATGTTCATGCGTCAAAATAATATTCGCAATCTGAGACGCTGATTTTTTGTGTCCGCCAGATCTGGAATTGGCAGCGAAAATGCATGTTTATTAATTGAGGGGGAAACTTTTTTGTTGGAAGCTCACAATTCCCAAAAGGTCGAATCCGAATGGGCTTCAAGTCTACTTTCACGAGCGCTAATCAGTTTTTCGAGAAACGAATCACATTTCCAGGCTGTCGCATTACCTGCCGGCAGGTCAGATTTTGCTGTTTTCAGTGACGTTTACGGCCGGCCGTCCTTCCGGCTTGATGCGTTTCTTCCTTTTTTTCGGCTCACGGCATGGCGGCCGGGGTTTGTTCCAACATGCCTGCCGAGGTGTAAGCTGTGTATAGCCATGATTTAAAAGTCACATATTGCTCTCGCGCCACCATCTGTTACTGCTCGACACTGCAAGATACACTGGTTGCCTGCTCGCAACGCAAGCACAAGCACAACAACGGTGCCCTAATCCACATCCAGGCGTGTATTTCCGAGAAAAACTTAAGGCTTTTGTCGCGGCATACGGCTTCGGTGTTCCAAGCCGTTCACCACTCCCCGATCGAAATAGTCTGATGACTTGCTTTTATAGTATCGGTGGGTTCGCGTCCGCCATCTCCGCCGGTTGCTGACACGAGATGTTCGCGCTGAACCTGGACTGCAAGCAAGGTCGCCCGCTACCGGTTAGCTGTACGTCTTTAGCAAGCTCTGGATGATATTGTCATGGTTTTGGTGCAGGAAGGTGCTGTTGGGGGTCTATCTCATCTATTTACCTAGCTTTCCTCCTCGATCCTAGCTTGACAGCTAAGTTTGCATCAGGAAGTCATCATGCTCGTTGACAAAGCTCGATGGATGTCAACCTTGGGATGTGCTGTGAAGGTACGTGTTAGCATGCTTGTTTGAAGAATCAAGAATGCGTATATGTGCAAGCAATCGACATTGTTTTTTAAGGGCAGTAGGTAGCAGCCACGTTCTTATTCAATTGTGTCAGGACGTCTATATTCTGATCTGAGGACGTCTATATGTTGCCTTCACTGCACTCTGTCCTAGATGAGTTTGATGCCACTGTAGATGACTATGACCAGTTGGGTGGTGAGGATGGGCCGGTGTGCTGGGGTGAGCCTGAAGGGCATCTTGGATCACGTGCCCCTAGTTAGGCAATCATGCCAGGCTGTGCAGTTTATGACTTGTGATGTATGGATGCAGCAGGTGAAGCAGGTTGTCGTTGCTGTGGCCTGTGTTCGTGAACTCCTCTACCATCTTTTAACTTACCCAAAGCCCCCTAGTAGACCTAAACCGCCTCGCCTTCTTTGAGCTAGGGGTTGCCTTCTTTGAGGAGTGCTATGTCTTGAAAGGTTTGTTGGGGCCCTGGCCTTTCAGAGTAGGTTGAGGTGGAGAGGGATGGCACACTGCTACTAGGTGATGGCGGGCCATCAATGTGATGCACCTTACGTAATTGGGATGGGGACCATGCATTTGTTCTTGTTGCGCTAGCATGGCCGGGCAGCCTGGGGAACGTTCGGCTGGGAGTAAGGTGTGAAGTGCTACTTGTGCCACTGTCCGAAATTAGGGGAGCTCCATGCCCACCGCATGGATGCGGTGGGCAAACAGCGTTGCAATCTTGAGGAGGGGTGACATCTCCAGGCAAAATTTCCTGGATACTAGGGGCCCGTCCCAGAGCCTGACTGCTGCGGTAAGCGCCGGCCCCTGAATTGAAATAGGGGCTGGCGAGTAAAACGAGGGTCGGCGGCGGTGGCCCCGTCTTACTGGCCCCCAATAGCGCAGCGCTACGTGGCCGAGCTGCGGCACCACGTGGCAAGATGCGGCACCACGTGGCAAGATGAGGCGCCACGTACGTGGCTTGATGAGGCGCCACGTGGCTTGATGCCGGCATGCCTCTCCGGCGACAGGCAATTACTGGGCAAGACATATCACAGTACCCTATGTACAGTAGTAGCGATCCACTTACGTCGCTAAACTATCTCTGTTGGATATGACCGGCGTGGGATTCCAACTGAACTGAACTGAACTGAACTGAACTGGGCAAGACATCTGCAGACTGCATGACAGTATAGCGCGGCGCGGCGTGAGGACGGATGCCGACACAGGTTTTGGTGCAGGCATCCGTAGGTCCGTACATAGCTGGCATCCGGGGCATGGCAAGATGGGACGCCACGTGGCACGATGCCGCATGCCGCGCCTGCTGTACGATATGGGGGCCCGAAATCTAGGGCTGGCGGCTGCATAAAAATTCGGCCCCTGGAATCTCCCCTATAGGAGCCGAAAAGATGGGGGCTAGCTAGAATTGGTGCCGGTAGCTGCACGGGCCCCTAGTATGGAAATAGGGGCCAGACATTCTGGACCGGCGGCTGCAGGATCCGGCCCCTATTTAGCTTGGCTCAATGTCACCCCTCCTGTTGCAAGCGCCGTACACTTAATAACACAAATGTGGTCTGATGCACTCAGCTGACCTGCCATTTCTCTTGATGCACCAAACCACACTAAAGGCTTGACATATAGCCGGTAGGAAATGCATGTATGTGCATGCAGTGTCAAAAGCAGAGAGGGACATTGTTAGCACATTAGTGTGATTGTAAACCGATGCGTGTGAGCCTCCCCGTGCCATCCGGGCATGCATTTTACACCTATTTTTGGCAATCCCCCATCACGCCGCAGTTATGCACCACCTATGCAAGGGGGATGAATAGACAATTCTATGTGTGTTCAGGGATGACATAAGGATAAACATGCATGAGGAGCCATGTAGGCTGAAAAGGAAGGGTGATGTCAACTGCACAGTTTGCCCAGATTTTGATGTCAGGAGGGGCTGAATTAAAGATCAGTGGCCACGATAAACCTATAGGTGGATTACATGAGAGATGACACGACCATGAGAGGGTGGTATAGATGAGTTCAACTGAGAAGAGCTAGCATTACATGCGCAGATTCTTATAATGACCTACTATGGACTGTCCAAGGCCTTGGAGTTCAGTGCACGCGTTCCAAAAACTATGATGAGCATGACGATGATGGCACTGAAGGGGAGGGGGGCGCAGTTAGGACAGGCACTGATGCAGAATCATGTTGTACAGCAGCTATAATAGATAGGTGCTGAGCTCAATTGAATAGCAGCCCAAGCCACTGCTGTCCTTGATTAATATTGCGCTTTGTATTTCCATGTAGCAGAGAGGCACCTGGCAGATATATATTCGATCATTGAGAATGATAGATTACGGAGGTGAGATAGGCATGCAACATAAGGAAAAACCCGATAATATATATACCTACGTACCAGGCGGTACCACCATTCCGTGGCAGCTTGGCCCAGTTTGCTACCGGCTGGCACACGTTTTCAGTGCATTTTGGGCTCCAGATTTAAATGCAACGTGCGGTTTGAGGCAGGGGAAAACATGCGTGGACGATAGGAATTATAGCACCGGCGGGCTTCAAAGTGCCGGACGGCAGGCGGTACCACCATTCCGTGGCAGCTTGGCCCAGTTTGCTACCGGCTGGCACACGTTTTCAGTGCATTTTGGGCTCCAGATTTAAATGCAACGTGCGGTTTGAGGCAGGGGAAAACATGCGTGGACGATAGGAATTATAGCACCGGCGGGCTTCAAAGTGCCGGACGGCAGGCGGTACCACCATTCCGTGGCAGCTTGGCCCAGTTTGCTACCGGCTGGCACACGTTTTCAGTGCATTTTGGGCTCCAGATTTAAATGCAACGTGCGGTTTGAGGCAGGGGAAAACATGCGTGGACGATAGGAATTATAGCACCGGCGGGCTTCAAAGTGCCGGACGGCAGGCGGTACCACCATTCCGTGGCAGCTTGGCCCAGTTTGCTACCGGCTGGCACACGTTTTCAGTGCATTTTGGGCTCCAGATTTAAATGCAACGTGCGGTTTGAGGCAGGGGAAAACATGCGTGGACGATAGGAATTATAGCACCGGCGGGCTTCAAAGTGCCGGACGGCAGGCGGTACCACCATTCCGTGGCAGCTTGGCCCAGTTTGCTACCGGCTGGCACACGTTTTCAGTGCATTTTGGGCTCCAGATTTAAATGCAACGTGCGGTTTGAGGCAGGGGAAAACATGCGTGGACGATAGGAATTATAGCACCGGCGGGCTTCAAAGTGCCGGACGGCAGGCGGTACCACCATTCCGTGGCAGCTTGGCCCAGTTTGCTACCGGCTGGCACACGTTTTCAGTGAATTTTGGGCTCCAGATTTAAATGCAACGTGCGGTTTGAGGCAGGGGAAAACATGCGTGGACGATAGGAATTATAGCACCGGCGGGCTTCAAAGTGCCGGACGGCAGGCGGTACCACCATTCCGTGGCAGCTTGGCCCAGTTTGCTACCGGCTGGCACACGTTTTCAGTGAATTTTGGGCTCCAGATTTAAATGCAACGTGCGGTTTGAGGCAGGGGAAAACATGCGTGGACGATAGGAATTATAGCACCGGCGGGCTTCAAAGTGCCGGACGGCAGGCGGTACCACCATTCCGTGGCAGCTTGGCCCAGTTTGCTACCGGCTGGCACACGTTTTCAGTGAATTTTGGGCTCCAGATTTAAATGCAACGTGCGGTTTGAGGCAGGGGAAAACATGCGTGGACGATAGGAATTATAGCACCGGCGGGCTTCAAAGTGCCGGACGGCAGGCGGTACCACCATTCCGTGGCAGCTTGGCCCAGTTTGCTACCGGCTGGCACACGTTTTCAGTGAATTTTGGGCTCCAGATTTAAATGCAACGTGCGGTTTGAGGCAGGGGAAAACATGCGTGGACGATAGGAATTATAGCACCGGCGGGCTTCAAAGTGCCGGACGGCAGGCGGTACCACCATTCCGTGGCAGCTTGGCCCAGTTTGCTACCGGCTGGCACACGTTTTCAGTGAATTTTGGGCTCCAGATTTAAATGCAACGTGCGGTTTGAGGCAGGGGAAAACATGCGTGGACGATAGGAATTATAGCACCGGCGGGCTTCAAAGTGCCGGACGGCAGGCGGTACCACCATTCCGTGGCAGCTTGGCCCAGTTTGCTACCGGCTGGCACACGTTTTCAGTGAATTTTGGGCTCCAGATTTAAATGCAACGTGCGGTTTGAGGCAGGGGAAAACATGCGTGGACGATAGGAATTATAGCACCGGCGGGCTTCAAAGTGCCGGACGGCAGGCGGTACCACCATTCCGTGGCAGCTTGGCCCAGTTTGCTACCGGCTGGCACACGTTTTCAGTGAATTTTGGGCTCCAGATTTAAATGCAACGTGCGGTTTGAGGCAGGGGAAAACATGCGTGGACGATAGGAATTATAGCACCGGCGGGCTTCAAAGTGCCGGACGGCAGGCGGTACCACCATTCCGTGGCAGCTTGGCCCAGTTTGCTACCGGCTGGCACACGTTTTCAGTGAATTTTGGGCTCCAGATTTAAATGCAACGTGCGGTTTGAGGCAGGGGAAAACATGCGTGGACGATAGGAATTATAGCACCGGCGGGCTTCAAAGTGCCGGACGGCAGGCGGTACCACCATTCCGTGGCAGCTTGGCCCAGTTTGCTACCGGCTGGCACACGTTTTCAGTGAATTTTGGGCTCCAGATTTAAATGCAACGTGCGGTTTGAGGCAGGGGAAAACATGCGTGGACGATAGGAATTATAGCACCGGCGGGCTTCAAAGTGCCGGACGGCAGGCGGTACCACCATTCCGTGGCAGCTTGGCCCAGTTTGCTACCGGCTGGCACACGTTTTCAGTGAATTTTGGGCTCCAGATTTAAATGCAACGTGCGGTTTGAGGCAGGGGAAAACATGCGTGGACGATAGGAATTATAGCACCGGCGGGCTTCAAAGTGCCGGACGGCAGGCGGTACCACCATTCCGTGGCAGCTTGGCCCAGTTTGCTACCGGCTGGCACACGTTTTCAGTGAATTTTGGGCTCCAGATTTAAATGCAACGTGCGGTTTGAGGCAGGGGAAAACATGCGTGGACGATAGGAATTATAGCACCGGCGGGCTTCAAAGTGCCGGACGGCAGGCGGTACCACCATTCCGTGGCAGCTTGGCCCAGTTTGCTACCGGCTGGCACACGTTTTCAGTGAATTTTGGGCTCCAGATTTAAATGCAACGTGCGGTTTGAGGCAGGGGAAAACATGCGTGGACGATAGGAATTATAGCACCGGCGGGCTTCAAAGTGCCGGACGGCAGGCGGTACCACCATTCCGTGGCAGCTTGGCCCAGTTTGCTACCGGCTGGCACACGTTTTCAGTGAATTTTGGGCTCCAGATTTAAATGCAACGTGCGGTTTGAGGCAGGGGAAAACATGCGTGGACGATAGGAATTATAGCACCGGCGGGCTTCAAAGTGCCGGACGGCAGGCGGTACCACCATTCCGTGGCAGCTTGGCCCAGTTTGCTACCGGCTGGCACACGTTTTCAGTGAATTTTGGGCTCCAGATTTAAATGCAACGTGCGGTTTGAGGCAGGGGAAAACATGCGTGGACGATAGGAATTATAGCACCGGCGGGCTTCAAAGTGCCGGACGGCAGGCGGTACCACCATTCCGTGGCAGCTTGGCCCAGTTTGCTACCGGCTGGCACACGTTTTCAGTGAATTTTGGGCTCCAGATTTAAATGCAACGTGCGGTTTGAGGCAGGGGAAAACATGCGTGGACGATAGGAATTATAGCACCGGCGGGCTTCAAAGTGCCGGACGGCAGGCGGTACCACCATTCCGTGGCAGCTTGGCCCAGTTTGCTACCGGCTGGCACACGTTTTCAGTGAATTTTGGGCTCCAGATTTAAATGCAACGTGCGGTTTGAGGCAGGGGAAAACATGCGTGGACGATAGGAATTATAGCACCGGCGGGCTTCAAAGTGCCGGACGGCAGGCGGTACCACCATTCCGTGGCAGCTTGGCCCAGTTTGCTACCGGCTGGCACACGTTTTCAGTGAATTTTGGGCTCCAGATTTAAATGCAACGTGCGGTTTGAGGCAGGGGAAAACATGCGTGGACGATAGGAATTATAGCACCGGCGGGCTTCAAAGTGCCGGACGGCAGGCGGTACCACCATTCCGTGGCAGCTTGGCCCAGTTTGCTACCGGCTGGCACACGTTTTCAGTGAATTTTGGGCTCCAGATTTAAATGCAACGTGCGGTTTGAGGCAGGGGAAAACATGCGTGGACGATAGGAATTATAGCACCGGCGGGCTTCAAAGTGCCGGACGGCAGGCGGTACCACCATTCCGTGGCAGCTTGGCCCAGTTTGCTACCGGCTGGCACACGTTTTCAGTGAATTTTGGGCTCCAGATTTAAATGCAACGTGCGGTTTGAGGCAGGGGAAAACATGCGTGGACGATAGGAATTATAGCACCGGCGGGCTTCAAAGTGCCGGACGGCAGGCGGTACCACCATTCCGTGGCAGCTTGGCCCAGTTTGCTACCGGCTGGCACACGTTTTCAGTGAATTTTGGGCTCCAGATTTAAATGCAACGTGCGGTTTGAGGCAGGGGAAAACATGCGTGGACGATAGGAATTATAGCACCGGCGGGCTTCAAAGTGCCGGACGGCAGGCGGTACCACCATTCCGTGGCAGCTTGGCCCAGTTTGCTACCGGCTGGCACACGTTTTCAGTGAATTTTGGGCTCCAGATTTAAATGCAACGTGCGGTTTGAGGCAGGGGAAAACATGCGTGGACGATAGGAATTATAGCACCGGCGGGCTTCAAAGTGCCGGACGGCAGGCGGTACCACCATTCCGTGGCAGCTTGGCCCAGTTTGCTACCGGCTGGCACACGTTTTCAGTGAATTTTGGGCTCCAGATTTAAATGCAACGTGCGGTTTGAGGCAGGGGAAAACATGCGTGGACGATAGGAATTATAGCACCGGCGGGCTTCAAAGTGCCGGACGGCAGGCGGTACCAC
Source organism: Mesostigma viride (assembly GCA_009746045.1). Taxonomy (NCBI): domain Eukaryota; kingdom Viridiplantae; phylum Streptophyta; class Mesostigmatophyceae; order Mesostigmatales; family Mesostigmataceae; genus Mesostigma; species Mesostigma viride. The sequence goes on from RPFO01001364.1 coordinate 8,935, forward strand.
CATTCCGTGGCAGCTTGGCCCAGTTTGCTACCGGCTGGCACACGTTTTCAGTGAATTTTGGGCTCCAGATTTAAATGCAACGTGCGGTTTGAGGCAGGGGAAAACATGCGTGGACGATAGGAATTATAGCACCGGCGGGCTTCAAAGTGCCGGACGGCAGGCGGTACCACCATTCCGTGGCAGCTTGGCCCAGTTTGCTACCGGCTGGCACACGTTTTCAGTGAATTTTGGGCTCCAGATTTAAATGCAACGTGCGGTTTGAGGCAGGGGAAAACATGCGTGGACGATAGGAATTATAGCACCGGCGGGCTTCAAAGTGCCGGACGGCAGGCGGTACCACCATTCCGTGGCAGCTTGGCCCAGTTTGCTACCGGCTGGCACACGTTTTCAGTGAATTTTGGGCTCCAGATTTAAATGCAACGTGCGGTTTGAGGCAGGGGAAAACATGCGTGGACGATAGGAATTATAGCACCGGCGGGCTTCAAAGTGCCGGACGGCAGGCGGTACCACCATTCCGTGGCAGCTTGGCCCAGTTTGCTACCGGCTGGCACACGTTTTCAGTGAATTTTGGGCTCCAGATTTAAATGCAACGTGCGGTTTGAGGCAGGGGAAAACATGCGTGGACGATAGGAATTATAGCACCGGCGGGCTTCAAAGTGCCGGACGGCAGGCGGTACCACCATTCCGTGGCAGCTTGGCCCAGTTTGCTACCGGCTGGCACACGTTTTCAGTGAATTTTGGGCTCCAGATTTAAATGCAACGTGCGGTTTGAGGCAGGGGAAAACATGCGTGGACGATAGGAATTATAGCACCGGCGGGCTTCAAAGTGCCGGACGGCAGGCGGTACCACCATTCCGTGGCAGCTTGGCCCAGTTTGCTACCGGCTGGCACACGTTTTCAGTGAATTTTGGGCTCCAGATTTAAATGCAACGTGCGGTTTGAGGCAGGGGAAAACATGCGTGGACGATAGGAATTATAGCACCGGCGGGCTTCAAAGTGCCGGACGGCAGGCGGTACCACCATTCCGTGGCAGCTTGGCCCAGTTTGCTACCGGCTGGCACACGTTTTCAGTGAATTTTGGGCTCCAGATTTAAATGCAACGTGCGGTTTGAGGCAGGGGAAAACATGCGTGGACGATAGGAATTATAGCACCGGCGGGCTTCAAAGTGCCGGACGGCAGGCGGTACCACCATTCCGTGGCAGCTTGGCCCAGTTTGCTACCGGCTGGCACACGTTTTCAGTGAATTTTGGGCTCCAGATTTAAATGCAACGTGCGGTTTGAGGCAGGGGAAAACATGCGTGGACGATAGGAATTATAGCACCGGCGGGCTTCAAAGTGCCGGACGGCAGGCGGTACCACCATTCCGTGGCAGCTTGGCCCAGTTTGCTACCGGCTGGCACACGTTTTCAGTGAATTTTGGGCTCCAGATTTAAATGCAACGTGCGGTTTGAGGCAGGGGAAAACATGCGTGGACGATAGGAATTATAGCACCGGCGGGCTTCAAAGTGCCGGACGGCAGGCGGTACCACCATTCCGTGGCAGCTTGGCCCAGTTTGCTACCGGCTGGCACACGTTTTCAGTGAATTTTGGGCTCCAGATTTAAATGCAACGTGCGGTTTGAGGCAGGGGAAAACATGCGTGGACGATAGGAATTATAGCACCGGCGGGCTTCAAAGTGCCGGACGGCAGGCGGTACCGCGACCGCAGCGCGTTGGGGGGCTGCCGCCCCCCAAACCCCCCGCGTGGGGGGCTCCGCCCCCCACACCCCCCGCCCCCCCCTCGGTGGCTGCCACGCCTGCCCTGATTGTTCATGGACGACCCACGACCCCCTTCGCCCAACGGCTCCCCCGCTCCCCGGTTGGCGCCTCGGCGGTCCTCTCGGCTTGCGGCCCTTCTTGCGGAGGTGGGCGACCCGGCTGCGGGGGGCTCGGGCGCCCCGGTCTCCCCCTCCTTGGTCTGCGAGGTCTGCCGGAGCGGGCACCGCGGGCACCACATGTTAGTTTGTGATGCTTGCAATTCCGGGTGGCACTTGCAGTGTCTTACTCCCCGGCTCTACCGGGTCCCGCCGGGCTCCTGGACGTGCCCGCGCTGTCCCCCCCGGCGGGCCCCCGGGCTGCCCTCCCCGCTGGGTGCTCCGGCCCCCTGCCCCGTGTGCCCCCCTGCCGAGGCCCTCGGGGCGGGCCGTGGCCTGCCCGATGGGGCCGCCGTTGCTCGGGCCCTGGCGCCCTCGGCCCCGGGGCCCCACCCGTCGCCTGGCCCCGCCGACGGGGGCGCGGCGCTGTCGCCTGGGCTGGCCCGGCCGACCCCCGGCGGGCCTGGCGACCCCGGCGCCCGCCCCCGGCCCCTCGCTCCCCGACGCTCTGGCCTCCCTTCCCCCGGCCGCGGTTGGCCACCCAGCCGCCACCCCCGTCCTTGCCGCGTGGGACGGCGGCCCCCGGGCCCACGCGTTCACCTCGTGGCCGCCCTCGCACATTGTCGGCGTGGTGGGCCGCGCCACCTTTTCTTGGGCGTACTGCCCTTTGTTGCTGGACGCGGTCGGGCTCCAGGCCGCCTTCCCCTCGCTCCCTAGGCCCCCGGCCTTCCTGGCCCTAGTTGCGCAGGTGCGGGCGACATTTCTTTCCGCCGCCCCCCGGTGACGGCCTCGACTCTTTGGGGGTATGTCTTGGAAGGATATCACGCCGGCTGCCGGCTGCCGTGGCATCTCCCGGCCGCCCGGCAGGAAGAGCTGCTTTCCCTGGACGAGCGGGTGGGTCAGGAGGTGGTCGAGTTCGTCACGGCGGTGGCTCGAGACGCACAGGTCTCGGTGCGGGCGGCCTACCTCGCGGGCGGCGCCGACCTGGGCCTCATGTCCCCGCGGCAGCTTCGCCTCTTCTTGGACGCCCAGGCCCCGCCTCCCGGCCCGGTTGCCAGTGGGGGCTTTCTCATCACCTCCCTCAGCCTGGCGCAGGCCGCCATGCTGCGTGTGGAGTTCGGGGCCCCCATCGCGGTTCAGGGCGGCCAGGCCATCTTGGTGGACTCGGCCGGGCGCGCCCAGCCCCTAACCGCGGGGACGCCTGTTTCTGCCTTCCTCCACGACATCCTGGAGTTGGCAGGCATCCCGCACGAATGGCACCCCGCGGCTGACCAACCGGTCGGCATCCTCTCGCGCGCCCAGATTGCCGCTCTCCCGGGTTGCTGGGAGGCCGGCTGGGACCCGCCCCCCCTCATGTCCGGTCCCTTCTGGAGGGGGACGACCCCGAGTCGGGCTCCTGTGCCATCTGCCTTGAGCCCTTCCGGCCGGGGGATGGCTTGTGTCGCCTGCCCGCGTGCGGCCACACATTCCATCAAGCGTGCATCGCGCGCAGCTTGCTCCACTCCGTGCCGCGCTGCCCGTTGTGCCGGGCTGTTGTGCCGCCCCCTGGGACTGCGCTTCCTCTCGGCCCGCCCCCGGTCTCGCTGGGTCCCCTGCCGGGTCCCCACCGGGCCCCGGGGCCAGCTGCCTCCCCGACCCCTCGGCCTCCGCCCCCGGCCTCGTTGCCGGGGCCTGGGGTGGTCGCGGGCGCGCTGGCGAGTCCCCCTGGGAGGGGCGCCGGCGTTCTCGATCCCCCTCCGCTGGGGGTCTCCCCGGTGGGCACTGCCTCCTCCGTGGCCCCGGCGGGCCTGCCGGGCGCTGGTCGGGTCGTGGTGCGCGCGCCTGCCGGCCCGGCTGGGGAGACGCCGCAGGCCCCACGTCCTGCCTTTGCTGGCGCCGCTCCCCGCCACTCAGCGCCCGCCGACGGCCTTCACCGGTGTGCCGTGCTGCTTCCCACGGGGTCCCCGTGTGCGGGTGTGTTCCACAACCGTAACCTCCTCTGCCAGCACCTTCGCGCTGTGCACCCCGATCTCGGCGCGGCGGATCTGCAGGCCATGAGCTGTTACCGGTGCCCGGAAGCTCACTGCCAGCGGGTGTACTCCATTCACGGGCGCGCTCAGCACGCGCGCGCCTGTGTTGCTCAACGGCCCCTCAACCGGCCAGCAGTCCCGGCCCCCTCCCCCCCTCCCGCCTCGGCTCCCCCGGCTCCCAGCCCCCGCCGCCCGACTACTCGGCCAGTTGGCGTTGGCTTGACACGGTTCCCTGGGATGCATGCGCCATCAACCCGACGTCTACCCTGACCGACCTCCCCCACCGCGCGCGTAGCCTTTTCGCGCAATGTGCAATCGTTTCTCTCCGGCGCATGCACGCCGCTCCGGACGACCCGCTGGGCTTTAAACTGCACATGGTGACCCCCCGCCTGCTCCTCACCCCTCTCGGGCGTGGTGTGCGCGGCCTCCAGGGTGCGGTTATTGCCCGTTGCCGACGCTTTCTGCAGGGGGACTGGGAGGGGCTGTTTGGCGTGCCGCCCCCGCGCACGGCCCGGCTGTCGGGGGAGGTCAACTTCGAGCGGGTGGCCGCCGACGTCATCCGCCTCGTCCGCGAGGGGCAGCTCAGCCGGGCCATGACCCGCTTGGAAATGGCCAAGCTCGCCCCCGCCAATGCGGCTACCCTGGCGGCCTTGGAGGCTCTTCACCCTGCGGAGCCCGGATTCCAGCTGCCCGTGCCGGACCCCCTGCCGGCCCCCCTCCGGCTGGACCGCGACTGCTTCCTGGAGGTGATGCGTGAGGTCCCGCGGGCTTCCTCTACCGGGCCGTCGGGCTGGCGCTACGAGCACTTGGAGGTCCTGGTGGGGCATGGGGGCGAGGACATTCTCTTTGACACCCTCATTGACCTGGCGGCTGGTCGCGTTCCTCCCGCTGCGCGCGAGTGGTTAGCGGGCGCTCGCCTCCTCGCTCTGCTCAAGGGTGTCTTGCCCCCCCCGAGGGCAAGGTGCGCCCGATCGCCTGCGGTGAGGTGCTCCGCAAGCTCGTGGGCAAAGTGATCTGCCGCCAAAAGGCGCCCGAGCTCCGTGCCTTTTTCTGCCCGCCCCTCGCAGCGGGTGAGACCTCGGTGGCGGCCCAGCTGGGGGTGACGACTCCAGGCGGGGCGGATATCCTCATCCATTCGGTGCAGGCCTACCTCGAGGCCCACCCCACCCACGCTGTCGTCAAGGTCGACTGCCACAACGCGTTCAACAGTCTGTCCCGCGCCAGCATGTTTGCGGCCGTCATGGAGTCCTTCGAGGACTTGTACGCTTGGACAGCCGTGTGCTACGGCCAGCCCGGCCAACTGGTTCACATCATGGAGGACGGCACTCGCGGCGGCCTGCTGTCGCGGTCGGGCACCCAGCAAGGGGACCCCCTGGGACCCCTGTACTTTGCCGCCCCCCTCCAGGGTTGCCTCCAAGCGGTCCATGCTGCCCACCCGGCGGTCGCTATTCAGGCCTACTTGGATGATATCTACCTTCTGGGCCCTGTGCCGGACACCACCGCGGCTCTGCTGGCACTGCAGACCGCGGTGGCCGACATCAACCTCCAGTTGACCCTGGCCAAGTGCGCGGTGTACTCGCCCCAAGGTGATTGCTCCGGCTTTCCGCCCCAGCTCTTGGGCCGGGACGAGCGCCTCCATGGGTTGGATGTCCTCGGCGTTCCGGTTGGCGACCCCGCGTTTGTCATCGATGCTCTGCGGGCCGCCCTCGAGGCACGCACTGAGGTACTGCCCTTGATTGCGCGCCTTCATGATTCGCAGACCAAGGGTCTGCTTCTGTGGTTTTGCGCTCACCCTCGCGTCGTTCACTGGCTCCGGGGCGCTCTTCCGGCTCAGGTCCGGCTGGCCGCCGAGGGCCACGACGAACGCATCCAGTCGGCCTTGGCGCAGCTGGTCCCGGGCCCCGACCTCCCGCCACATGCTATTCGCATTGCCTCCCTGCCTGCACGGATGGGTGGCTGCGGTCTGACTCGTGCCGCCCGGCTGGCCCCAGCAGCATTTTTGGGCTCCGTCGCTCAGTCGTGGGCGGAAAGCTGCCGGCTCCTGCCCCTTTTGGCAACGGCAGCGCCTGACCTCCTGGACCCCAGCAGCCCTTTGCCCTTCGTCACCGCCATCCAGGAGGCCTATGCTGAGATCCAGCAGGCCTGTTCTCCCGTCCGTGCCGCTCAGGCGGTACAGCGCCACCTCCCTCGCGGCACTCCCTCGGTCGCCTCCGTTCAATCTCCCGCCGCATTCCCTGCTCGCGTCATCGATAAACACCAGAAAACCTACGCGGGTATTCTGCACACGGCTGATTGGATTGCTCTTTTCGCGGACCTCAACGCCCAGGGACGTGCGTGGCTGTTCTCGCTTTCCTTGCGGAGTGTGGGCTCGGCGTACCTTCGTGCTCTTCCCATGGCCCCCCCATTCGCCTTGGCTCCCAGCCACTACTCGGTGGCGCTCCGGCACCAGCTATTTGCCCCGCAGCCTCTTGTTCCGGCCGGGCGGCCTTGTGGTAGCTGTGGGCAGCCGCTGGATCCCACGGGGACTCACTACCTTGCCTGCATGGGGGGCCAACAGAATCAGAATTGGTATTTGTATTTGCACACTGTCCTCCTGACGGTGGTGCTCGCCATGATTCGGTCGGTTTTCCCCCACGCGAACATCCGGTCCGAGGATGCGGATGGCGCTGCCTTCTATTCCCCCAACCACCGGCCTGACATCGTGGTGCTGGACTTTGAGGGGGGTGGCCGGCATCTGCTTATTGACGTTTCGGTGGCGCGGCCCTTGGCTCTTAGCCACGTGGCTGGGGCCTCCCTCACGGCAGGTTACACGGCGGACCGGGCGGAGCGGGCCAAGCTCCTGGCCTACGGCGACGTCGGGCACCATCGTGTGGTGCCCTTTGTCCTGGAGGAGTTTGGGGCCATGGGGCCCCTGACCTCCGCCTTCTTCAAGGAGTGTTGCCGGCTCCGGGAGGACCGGCTGGACCTGGAGGGCCAGCGGGCCCCATGGTCGGCGCGGACCTGGACGTCATATTGGCGTCAGCGCTTGTCGGTGGCGCTGACTCGGGCCATGGCGGACATCATGCTCCGCCGTACGCGGGCTGATTTTGCGGTGCAGCAGGGCTATTAGGTTCCTCCCGTTAGGCGTTTCCATTGGTCTTATCGTAGTATAGAGCTTTGACATGGCTCTGTATATAGGTTTATAGCTGGGCGTTTGCTTTGGTTTGAGTGATTTCACTCTGCTGTAAGTAATTATATTTTTAACATATAGGCTTGGGTCACGGCAGTGTAGTGTGTTTCCTTCCTCTATTCCTGGAGTAAACGGGTTTTGGTAAATGGTTGTATGGCGTATTACAGTAACACATACGTTAATGCATTGAGATCAGCTCCGTCACGTTCGTCTTTCGCTAGGGGTTTGAGTAGAGAAGGCCTGACTAGTTTAGGTAGTATCAGGCCCATTAGAGGTAGAGGTGGCGGTAGAAATCCAAGACGTAACAATGGTTCCGGAGGAACTTTCGTAGGTAGAGAACGAGACGACGGTCCTTTGTCACATACGCCTTTGCAAGAACCCTTCCGCGTCCAGGGATACGAAGACGACACTTTCTTGACAGGTAATGGGCGGGTCGCCTTCAAGCTGGGAGAGTAGTGCTGCCCGGTTCGGGACACGCTCTACCTAGATGCTAGACCTGCTCGCAGCGGATAAACCCTTTCGTAGATAGCCTGTCTTTCGCCTTGTTTTCCTGCTTACGGTTGTTTCCTGTCGTAGATAGGGGATTATTACTGTTCGGATCGGCCAGCGTGAGACGATTAGCGTCGCAGTACCTACACCTTTTTCCTTCGTGCTGCTGTTTTATTAGACGGCCGCACCCGCAGAGATACGGGTCGCTGTTTAGGACGAGCGCTGGACTATTCGGTCGCTGATTTAGGACGAGCGCTGGACAATTCCGCCCTCATGCTGCTTTCGGTGATCCAGATCGCCCAGATAAGTCGCCTACCCCTTCTTCTTCTAGCGTGACGTCACAAGACCCACCAGGTGCGTTACCATGAGCCAACGTCGTGTTTTTACTGCGCCTTCCCATTCATCCAGTGACAATAGCTTAGCTAAATATTACGTAGTTATTTGCCCTCAATGGTCAGCCATTTTCCTCTCCTGGTCAGATGCTAGGAAGATAGTGCAAAATCGTACAACATATAATGTAGTTAGGTATAAGAAATTTGTTACCTTCGAGGAAGCCCAACAATTCCTTATAGACCATAGTGTATCAGATTTAGGCCTACACGCACGTTCTACTCCTCATGGTCGCCCTCCTGTAGAAGCTCTAGATTTTGCTACCCCTCCTTCGTCTCCCCCTAAGCGGGCTGCATCCTCATCTAGCTTAGATACTCCTCTCACCTTAGAATTCGGTTCCCTATCCATTACTGTTGTTAAAAAGGATTGATTTAAATTGTTTCCTTCTTTTAAGACAAGCTTTTTCTTTTCTTTCCTTGCCTTAAATTAGGCCTTGTCCTTTATCCGTGTTGCTTTCAGTTAGATTCCTAATCATTTACTTAATTAAAAATGGATCCAGTGGGTGGTAACATGTCGCCTATACCTACCAACACTCCTACTATGAGTAATAATAATAATAATACTAACAACCATAACAACAATCGTGGTAACCGACGGGACTCACTTGAAACGGTACACCATCTCACTCCTCAAGGTAATCTTCGTACCTCACCTCCTTCTCCTGTCACTGGTGGTCGCCGTCGTCCCTCACTTACCCCTCCTACCTATGAACAACGTATGCATGTCAGATTTAGTGATGACCCTTCCCTTACCCTGAACCAGGCCTCTGCCCCTCCTGCAACCTTGGCTCAACCCCCAGCAGGTCCTCACTAACTAACAATGTTGCTAGGCCTCCTTCCCACCCTGTGCCTTCCATGCCTGCTTTTAACACGGGTCGTGCCTCTGCCCCTGTCGGCCCTTCTGGGCGCCCTAGTGCAGTTCCCTTTTACCCACCTGCTTCCTGGTCCTACCCTGAGACGGCCTATGAGGCAGCCCAGGTCCCTACCCGTGTGGCTGAATTAGAAGTTAATAGTGATTTCAGCACCATGCCCCTAGATGATAGAAATTATGATCATTTTGCCTACTCCTCTCTTCGTGAGCAATATACTGTCCCCTTCTCTTATGGGCACCAGCCTGAAACGGTGGCCCCTTCTAGACCCCTACCCAAGACTTTTCCTCTTCCTTCCTTCTATCCCGCTTATGTAGCAGTGGAAGATAGTGGCCCTATGGGAAAAACTGACTCTTCTAATCCCCCTAAGCCCCCTGCTCTTCCCCTCTTTGCTAATCTTCCCAAGCTGGATGTCAAGTCTACCCCTCAACAGTTTTTCACCTTTATTATGTTGCTTACCCAGAACACAGAGTCGTGGCAGAATCATAATAGATGGCGTCTCTCTGATGCTGTATTAGTTCCTCACTATCTTACAACCTGCATTACTCCTGAGCTTGCTAACCTCATTCAGTGTGAGTCTTTGGCCTCTCATGCCTACCCTAACTCTGTAGCAGAATTGTTTAAGCGTTTAGAGAACCATTTAGTCCCTCCTGATTCAGATTGGCAGGATAGATTAGCCTTTGGTACCTTGCAGCAGGGTTCTAAATCATTTAAGGAGTATATGAAAGAGTTTGATGCTCAGATGGTACGAATTAGGGATTTGTCGGGTGCAGAAGTACGTGCTCGCTTCCTCCAAGGCCTCAGTAGACCTTTATTACGTGAAGTCAAGCGCCAGTTCTCTGCCTACCGTTTTACTGATCTGCCCCTCAAGCATGTGCGCCAGCATCTCTTGCGAGTAGCAGATTTCTTCACCACTCCTTCTCTCCCTACCCGTTCCCGTATTAATAATATTATCCTTACCCCTGAGGAGGAGAACTCCTATGTAGAAGAATTAGATATCTGCGTTGCTGATCTATCAGCTCTTGATGTCTCTCATATCACATGCTATCATTGTAAGGAAGTAGGTCATCGTGATCGAGTGCCCCAAGTTCCTTTCGGGTGCTCCCCCTCATCCCGACGCACGCCCTCCTCGTACCCCTCAGCGTGCTCCTATTCGTCCTACTTCAGGACGCATTCCCTCAGCTACCCCTAGTAGGCTGAATGCTGTGCAGGCAGGGCCCCCAGGGTTCCCCTATGATAATCAGGCTCCCGCACCCTCTTCGCTCCCTCGTGACCCTCCAGCAGTGGCTTTTCCGCCAGGGTCTTCTTCGGGGTTAGTCCATATGGATTTGGGGGGGGAGGGGGAACAGTAGGCCTGTCAGCCGGGGGTAACCTGGACAGGTCCTTAGATAGTACCCCAGATAAAAATTTTTGCCTGCCTGTTTGTATAACCTCTGTAGGAGCTGAATCTTCCCTACCACTACGTGTGCGTCCTCTTATGTTCTTGAATGGTGGTTTAACCGTTCCCCATACGGTTGTAGACCCTTTCTTGCATGCTGATGAACTTTTGAATGTCTCTGTGTTGGTAGATAGCGGTGCGGCTAGCTCCTTTGTGAGCGAGGCCCTAGTTAGGCGTTTAGGACTAGTCCCTACCCCTCACACCAAACCTGTCACTGTTCATTATGCTGATGGTCGCACCAGTCATTCCCCGGGTACGGTGTCCCTTCCCCTGGTCATACAAGGACGTACTGTCAACCTGACGGCCACTATAGGCCCTATCACTACCGCTGATGTATTACTAGGATTAGATTGGCACCAGGATAATAAGATTACTATTAATTACGATACCATGGTCATTTGGTTTCCAGATAGCTCTTACTGGGTACCGGAACGTCATTATAGTTAAGTAATGCAATACGCATTACTTTTGCATACTTGCAAGTATGCAAAAGTAATGCGTATTGCATTACTTAACTAAAATTGGGCCGCGTGGGGAAATCCGGCGTTCCGCACACACCGCTCGTTACCGAGGTGACTCGATTAATTACGACTCGGCTATTCCCAGCCTCACGCCGTAATTCCTATTTTGACTTGGCCGACCCGGCCTCCGCCAAACATAGAAATCCACAAATATTTCGACTCGGCCTCCCAGGCCTACCCGCCGCAAATATTTCCGTGCCTCCGAGAGGATTCGAACCCGGTACCCCAGGAGCGAACGCCAATCTTAGTTAAGTAATGCAATACGCATTACTTTTGCATACTTGCAAGTATGCAAAAGTAATGCGTATTGCATTATTTAACTAAAATTGCAATTTTAGTTAAGTAATGCAATACGCATTACTTTTGCATACTTGCAAGTATGCAAAAGTAATGCGTATTGCATTACTTAACTAAAATTGGGCCGCGTCAGGAAATCCGGCGTTCCGCACACACCGCTCGTTACCGAGGTGACTCGATTAATTACGACTCGGCTATTCCCAGCCTCACGCCGTAATTCCTATTTTGACTTGGCCGACCCGGCCTCCGCCAAACATAGAAATCCACAAATATTTCGACTCGGCCTCCCAGGCCTACCCGCCGCAAATATTTCCGTGCCTCCGAGAGGATTCGAACCCGGTACCCCAGGAGCGAACGCCAATCTTAGTTAAGTAATGCAATACGCATTACTTTTGCATACTTGCAAGTATGCAAAAGTAATGCGTATTGCATTACTTAACTATTATAGATTGGAAAATTTATCCTTGGTAGATATTACTCCTCCTACACCTGTTGATCCTCCTGTAAGACCTATACCTGAAGTATTAATGTCCAATGATGAGTTGCGTTCTGAACTAAAGGAATATGGATATTTATTATGTATGTTCCTTCAGTTAGAAGTACAGGAGATACCTATCACTAATAATAGTGTGGATATAGATATAAACACAGTGGATACAATAGGAGTGGGATTTACTGAAAATGAAATAGTAAGATACATGGCTGTGATAGATTCCTCAAAAGTTTTTGAAGAAAAGACTCCTTCTTATCCTCCTCCTCGTTCTGTTTTACACCGTGTAGTTATCAAGGACGGTGCAGTTCCTACGCACTCTCCGATGTATAGAATGGGCCCTACCGAGTTAAAGGAACTAAAACAGATTTTAGTGTCACTATTAGAAGCAGGATTGATAGAGCCTAGTAACTCTCCCTACTCAGCTGGTGTCCTGTTAGTTCCTAAGCCAAATGGCAAGTTTCGCCTAGTTACTGATTATAGGAAGTTGAATGATATTACTGTGAAGTCTAAATACCCTCTACCTCGTATTGATGATATATTTAATAAGGTTAAAGGTTCCACTTGTTTCACAGTACTGGATTGTGCGGATGGTTTTTGGCAGTTGCGGATAGCTCCTGAGGATTGCCATAAAACCGCCTTTGCTACCCCTTTTGGTCATTACCAGTTTAGAGTAGCGGCTATGGGACTCTGTAACTCGCCTGCCTCTTTTCAAATGTTAATGAATGAAGTGCTTAGACCTGTTATGGGAAATTCTCACCTTCCTCAGGTGTCCTCTGATTTAAAGGATCCTTCCTTCTCCTCTGTTTCTTTATCTGAGCATGACCGTTCTTGTGCTCAAGCTTACTTAGATGATATTCTTATTTACTCTCCTGATTTTGAAACGCACCTACGTGATTTAAAGAAAGTATTAGAAATAATGGCTGAAAATTCTTTGTGGGCGCGCCGTGCTAAAGTTCGTTCGGGTAGGAGTGTCCCATTTTTAGGGCACGTTCTGTCAGATGCCGGGGTCGCTACCGACCCGGATAAAACTAAGTCAATTCAGGAATGGCCTACTCCTACCGACGTTAAAGGTGTACGTAGTTTTCTAGGAATTGCTTCTTACTATAGGCGTTTTATCCCGCGTTTCGCAACTATAGCGGCCCCTATTAATCATTTATTAAAGAAGGATATCCCCTTTGTTTGGAGTAGTGAATGTCAGTCGGCTTTTCAGTGTCTAAAATCCCTACTCCTTTCCCCTCCTGTACTCATCCTACCGGATACTACTAAACCCTTTGTGGTAGCTACAGATGCTAGTAAGGTCGCTATAGGGGGCGTCCTTCTCCAGGATCAGGGTCAGGGCTTACAGCCAATTGAGTATATCTCTAGGACAATGCTCCCTGCGGAGCGTAACTATCCCGTACACCAGCAGGAACTCTTAGCGGTGGTGTATTGTTGCCACGCGTGGCAGCACTTTCTTAAAGGTGCTCAATTTGATGTCTGCCTGAATGAACCCAGCTGTGAGCTAGATCCTTATAGGTTAGTTATTCAAACGGATCACCGTCCCCTTACCCATCTTCTCTCCCAACCCAACCTTACCCCTCGGCAAGCGCGCTGGATGGAATTTTTAGCACAGTTTTCCCCTTTTAAACTTCAGTATGTTAAGGGTGTAGATAACATAGTACCAGATGCACTCTCTCGTCGTGCAGATTACTCCTTTTTCGAGGACCTTGATGTTCTCAATACTACTCTAGTTCCTACTACTATGGGTGTAACCCCTTATGGTGAACTACCTGATGATGAATCCTATGCCTACCTCTTTCATACAGCTGTTCGCATGCCTGATCTCCTTTCTCACGTAGGACTCTCTCTCCCGTGTGAGGCCCTTCCCGTGGCCTCGGTGGGGGGGGAGGGGAAAAATAAAATTTCTATACCGCTTAGCCATATAGCGACTAGGTCAGGAAAGTCTTATGAAAACATAGTCCCTCTAGGACCTCCCCTTCTCTTTGGCAAGGCGGTAGGAGATCTCTTTAAACCTGTTCTGGATACCTCTGTAGCGATGCCTACCTCTGATCTTGAACGTCTTATTAGTAGATTTACGGCCACTGAGCCGGAAGCATTAGCTGCCATTGCTGCACATCCCCAACAATTAGGCAAGCACCCTTGTAAATTTGTAGGTGGGTTTTTATATGTGCAGATAGCAGATTCTCCCCCTCAATGGCGCCTGTATGTCCCTCCTATCTGTCGCTCCTCCTTGCTCTTTGAGTTGCATGACTTAGCTGCTCATCAGGGTGGTAAACGGGTACGGGACCTAGTAGCCCGCTCTTATTACTGGCCTTCCCTTTATAAGGATGTAGATGAGTATGTTAGAACTTGTCAATCTTGCCAGGAGATGAAACCCAATAACGTAGGGCAGATAGCAGAACCTAGGACCTTGCCTGACCCCATCATGCCGTGGGATTCTATCATGATGGATTTTGTAGGACCTTTTAGAAAGAATGATAGGGGCAATGCCCAGATCCTTGTGTTCATAGATCGTTTTACTCGTATGTGCCATCTCGTGCCGTGTCCTTTAGAACTCACAGCACGTGATTGCGCACGCCTATACCTCAATAATGTATACAGATATCATGGTTTGAGTAGGCAGTTTATTAGTGATAAGGATAAGTTATTTACCTCAGATTTTTGGCAGCAGTTTTTCGCTGCCATCGGTACCAAGGTTACCTACGGTACTGCCTACCACTCCTCCTCCTCTCATTTAGTAGAGCGTCTTAATAGGGTAGTGGAAGAAGCGCTTAGGCACTATGTGAATGGCTCGGGAAGTGATTGGGAGGATTATTTATGTTTAGTAGAATTCTCCCTCAACAATTGTCCCCAGGCTGCGCATGGATATATATACGCCCTTCTTCCTAGATACTGGTAGACAGCCTCTTACCCCTACCTCTCTCTTAGCTAGTCCTCTACGGGACAAGGATGATGTGTCCCGAGATACTGTAGAAGGTGTACAGTCCTTACTAGATAGAATGAAAACTGCTCATGACCACGCGATCTCAGGGTACCAAAAAGCTCAGTCTAAGTACCTTGCTAGGTTGCGTGCCTCCTTAGATAGAAGAGCACCTGAGATAGAAATAGGAGATCTAGTATTAGTAGAAGGCCCCCGTGTTGGCCGTTTTGCTCATAAGTTTGAAGCAGAACTTAAGGTCAAACTTAGGCCCGCCTTCTTAGGACCCTTCCATGTTTTGTCTAGAGTAGGAAATTTCCTATATAAAGTCGATATCCCTACCTCTTGGCAGACACATTCGAACACCTTCCATAGGAGCCAGCTGAAACTGTACCACCCTAGTACGTTCGCTGGTAGAGAGCTAGCGCCTGCCCCTTTAGAGCATAACCCTGACACTGGGGAAGTAGAAGACGAAGTAGAAAGCATCGTGGCCCATAGAGATATCAAAAAGGGCCGCGGTACCCAGCGTCAGTATAAAGTGAAGTGGATGTATGCTCGTAGTGAAGTAGATAAGGTCTGGTATACGGAGAGTGAGCTAGATGGGTGTAGTCGCCTGCTGCAGGAATATAAAACCCTGCACAAGCTCTAGTTGTAGGCCTTCTCCTTTCTTATGTTATGTCTGCTGTCGACGGGTGGTTGGTTGTCCCTCCCCTCCGCAGCCGTCATGTCAGAGCCTACCCCTCCGGCTGAGAGCCCGCTGCCGTCCCCGCCCCTACCGGACCCTGAGCTGTACTTCGAGGCCCTTCCGGGCCGCTGGGTGTCACGGTCCAGTTTTTCCGGGTGGCATCGTGCAGCCGGCCCTCCAGGCCCAACATGCGGGTTTAGTCAGAGTTAGAATGCGGTGGGATATATTGCTTGAGAACACTGAAGGCTGTGAGCAATGAATTGCTTGGTTCATTAGAAAATAGGTTTACCCTTTATCAACGTTCCTCTCACCGGCTGCGCCGCCAGTGACCGTTGGGTGCAGACCGTTGGCCCGAGGCCGCACGATGACAGGTAGCTGTCTAGTCACTGCATGATTCGTGCGATCACAGATCAATGCACGCTGCG
>RPFO01001962.1:0-24462 GCA_009746045.1 Mesostigma viride
CGTGATCGCTAGCCGGGGCACGGCCTGCAATGCTAGCAAAGCGAGCACGTGCCTGGCGCATAACATAATCCACGTACAATAAAAACAGGTACGCGCGACAGGACGCAAGCCCTGCCAGACGCGGTCTGCAGTGGGCATGGTGGGTAATGGGGCGTCCCCAACATCTACTGCTCCAATTTTGGTACTTTTGAAATTCCATGCCTGGAGCGCAAAGTTTGCAATATATGTGCCGTTTGTAGCTCTAGCTCTATAATAACCTGACCAACCCCGCATTCCTCAAAGTACAGCACTTGTTGCCTATTCTCATTTATGCGAATCACATGATTAGGATGCTTCACGATTGCTATTGCTCGAGATTCAATTAAGAATGATTGAGATCAATAAATGATGAACCAAATAAACCAAATTAGGCCACTTGACAAGTTCATGATCCATTTAATTGTACAATTAAGCGATTAATTAATTCATAAATCATACATTACATGGGATACCCCCGTCGACGAGCTAGTGGTACGTACAATGAAACATTTGAGTTTGTAACATGTCTCCATGGATATATACATGTATGCTGGACCTCGCGCATCTCAGCCCTCTAAGAAATGTTATTTGAACTCAGGTCTAGATCTAAATATATACATGATCTGGATAATATTATACACTTCCTTAAAAGAGCATGAATCGAGCTTTACAATTCAGGACAAGGAACTCGTTTGCAAATCACGGCTGAAAGGCAAGTGCTCACAACGAAGCACGTGCTCTCAAGGCTGTCCACCTCGTCCAACCAAGCCCGGGCGAGCTGGCCTACTGAACAGGTCTCTTCTTGGCCAAGTTCGTGAGCCGTTTCTCGACGTCTGTCGGAATGGTCAAGATGGCCTGGCGATTGTTAGCTGGGTTGACAACAATGGTGTGTTCGAACCCCGCGTCCATGCACAGGTAGCAATTGACCAAGTTTGGCTGTTCAGGTTGGCATCGGCGTCCATTTTGAACATCGTCGCCATACCCGGAAATCTGTCCCAGTAGCGCACCCCCACCACCCATTGTCCCTTACGGAACAACTCCCTATCGACCTTGCCGTTTCTGTCGGCCACTCGCCTCACGAAAGTAGCGGCCACCTGATAAGGCTCCTGCAAGACTTCCGCTAGCCAATATGGATGATCTGGATCGTGGGACTCATCACCAGAGTAGGACTCGACGGCAAAAATGTCTCGCAACTTCAGTCTCCTTCCCATCATCGTCCTCTCTGCCTGTAGTCTGTTCAGTCGCGTCCCTGCGTGCCCCCCTTGTCCGTTTGGGTTCCTTTGCACTGGCTCCCCCAGTTTGTGGAGCTTCATCCGAGCACCTCCCACATTCCAGCCGTCCATGTCGGTCCACTCCTTTCGACAATCCCACCACCTTTCCTCGGCGCACGCACCGCCACAATAGCAGGAATACTGGCGCAGCATTAAGCGCGTCACATTCGACTTGTCCATGCGCCACCAGTGCGCCTTCTTCACTCCTTTGATTTCGCCGCGCCCTGGGCTGTAAGGAAGCACCTGCGCGTCGAAGACAAGATTTGCACAAGGGAAAGTTGAAGTTACGAGACCATCGAGCTAGTTGTGTTTTATTAAGCACTCCTGATCGCCAGGACTCCAAGAACGCCCTAGAAACGACGGCCGGCGTAACTATTCCCTGAACGGACTGTACACTTAATTACCTCGGGGAACTCGAAGAAGTTACGCCTGGTCGTTGTGGTCCCGCCCACCGCCCCCGACGCCAGATTCTCCACCAACTGGGCGGCCGTCTGTTTGTCCTGGTTCTCTTCCCTGATGTGCCACCTCCTCAACATGCACTTCACAGTCCCACCAGCTCCATCCACCTCCCCCTTTCCGTGCTGCTCCCCAAAGTAATTCCACTCAAATGACTCCAGGTGCGGATCCTCCGTCAGCAGCCGGGCCACTTCCGCGATCACATTCCTTGACTTGAACTGCATGGAGCAATTGTCCGACCACCCAATGAAGCGCTTCACCTCTACCCCTTCTGACCGTAGTGTCGCCAGGATTTTGAGGATAGCAAAACGGAGGGCCCGCCCGTCCCTTTTCATTCCGCCCTGTCCGATGAAGTGAAACTCCCTTCTCACGACCTTTCCCGACGCTGGATCCAAGTAGCGCACGATCCAGGGCATAAGGACAAATGTGACTGGATGCCAATACTGTGCTTGGAGATTGTGATAGGTGTAAGACTGGTAGTTCTCGGCGTAATCTGTGTGGCATACAAGGTCCCCCACCCGCATCCTTGAGAGACATTCCTTGGAGGCGTCCGCTTGCCACCACGCGTTGAAGCAATGCTGGATGAAGTCCGGCCACTTGTCCACAATCGCCTCCTTTAGCTCCGTTGGTGTGGACTTGACGTCGACTTGCGTCAATCGCTGCCCACCAGCCTTTGCGATCTCGTCACAGTCGTCCTGCATATGCGCAATGTGCACAACAGAAAAGACATCAACTTCGACCCACCAATGACCTGTAGGAAGAAAAAAGACAGGACCTCAGGAAAAATTGAAAAAGAAACGCCTTGGGGCGCAACCACTCCACTAAAAATTACCTCTGGCCCAAGAACCTCAGGAAACATTGCAAAAGAAACGCCTTGGGGCGCAACCACTCCACTAAAAATTACCTCTGGCCCAAGAACCGCACCCGGCGGCACATCCTGCATCTCGTATCTGGTCCATGAAATCAGGTGGTTGGAAGCCTCCTCCCGTTCGCATAACATAAGTTCCGAATTCCACACTTGGGAGCCCGGCAAGTGCCCAACACACAAGCCTTACGCCGGATCGAGCAAACCCCCAACTCCTCGCCCAGGTCATGATCGGGCACCCCTTCCTCGTCGTCCAGCACCCTCCCATGCATGGGCAGATCCTCAAGTTCGCCCTGAAAAGGCTGAACCTGCGGCCGCGACGACCCCACAGACGACCTCGAACCTCCCCCCTCCCTCATCCCCTCCACCTCACAAGTAAACTTGTTCACCCACTCTGTCGTGTGAGTGGCTTTGAAAATGGAACATGTGGGCACGGACGACCCCACGTCGAGCTGGCTACCATGATCGCACGCGTGGCATTCAGGTCCGCACTCGCATCTGGCATGAAAAGTTGCACGAAATTTGGCCAACCCCCCAACCATGGACTGCATGGTAGTGTGGTGCTGGCATGCGCACAAGTTCCGCATTTTCCACCGCCCCTTGACGCATGCGGGCATATGCTTGCAAAAAGTAGTGTATCCCACATGAACTGTGCTCTTCTGATTCGTGCGTAGCATTGACATCCCTGCCTCCGTCTCCAAAATCACCTGATTTCCCCCCTCACACCCTCCTCTCCCTCCCCCCCCCCTCCCTACTGTCCATCCGCCGCGGTGGCTTCAACTCCGGATGGCGGGAAATGAACACTTCGTAAATCTTCGACTTGGAGACAGTATAGTAGCGCGCACCCTCCGAAAACGCTAGTGTATGTTTGTAATCCTTTCTTGTCCATTCACAATGAACATCCTTCATGTTCGGAGACGCCCGCGTCAAGTTATCATCCCTCCAGCACGCTTGTATCAGGGCAATGACTTCCGTCGGAAGCTCGTCTTTCCTCCTCCTCCTCTCTGGCGCACTCATCAAAAGGTCGTCCTCCCCTTCTTCCATTCCATCCCTGTGACCCCGAACAGTTGCGACAAAGCGCCTGTCAATCCCGAACGCGCGCTCCACAATCCTGTCCGGGACGCCCTCCATTGCCTTCGTAACAAGTCCACACAAGGCCCACCTAAGCCCACGATCCTTCTCAGATGTTCCCAAGTCGCCAAAAGCCTTCTTGATGGTATCCCGAAGAGATTCCGCCCAACTTTCAGGAAGCCCGTCGTCACAGTTCTTCCTCTTCTTAATGCCGTTGCTCTCCGCCACCATGGCATTTAGTCTTGAAGCTGCGCAAGACAGAACCTCCGCGCTCATCTCTGGCGTCCTGTGGTTGTTTGCTTTCACGCGTTCCGCCATGATAGGAAAGATGTCATTGGCAATTTTGTACCCCTTGTTCTCGATGTACTTGTCGCTCCAGAGACCGCGAAGTGCAGGCTCCCGGTCGTCATTGGACAAGGGACGCGAACCGTCGGAAACGGCCCCCCGCCCCGATCGCGCCATCAGACTTTGGTCAGACGGCAGCTGATTTTTTTCGCCTCTTAATCCCGCGGCACCGAAAGCCCTGAGGATGAGTAATGATAAATAATCACCATTAAAGACACGACGAAAACGATGGGCATCAAACAAGAACGACAAGCGTCATTAATAACGCCGGCCGGCGCAACTGGATACATGTAAACCATACAAAAGTGATTTTATGAAACACATACAGTTTGTCATTAATAACGACGGCCGGCGTAACTCGGGCGCAATTAAAAACCATTAAGAAGCAACTCAGGATATGCAGGCAGAAATCCTTCAGGTGTAAAAAAGATGTACAAACACACTTTTGGTAATGGGGCCTGATTGCGCAACTGCAAGATACCATTGGAAACGCCGGCCGGCGCAACTGGATGCATGTACATAAACCATACAAAAGTGATTTGCACAAAACCCCTACAATTTGTCATGAGTAACGACGGCCGGCGTAACTCGGTTGCATTTGAAAACCACAAAGAAGCAACTCAGGTAGTGAAGGCGGAAATCCCAGAGGTGATAAAATGTTTACCAACACAAAATGTTGATAAGCGTGCAAGCTTTTGCAAGTGCGCGCAAGATACCATTGGAAACGCCGGCCGGCGCAACTGGAACACCAAAACAAAAAACTTGATTTGCACGAAACCCATTCAGTTCGTCATGGATAACGACGGCCGGCGCAACTTCATGGCACTCACCACTTTCACCAAATGCCATGTCGCCATTATATTGAGGAAAGCGAAGTATGCCCACTTGAAGCTGTGGTCTGCAGAACATTGACACAAAATATGCATGGTATTTCAAGCAATGAATGCTATGTGTCAGGCATCAATGTCTTTATTGTATCCAAATGTGGTTAGGACGGAGGTTTACATTGGTTGCTATTTTAAGACAATGGCGTATAACCAAACATTGCACACACTCAAGAGTGTACTTATGCTGAACTGGAAAGGAACATTAAACCCCAATAAGGTAGATATTTTTCTTTTACATTTTAATTTTTTATATACTACTTTATATAATATTATATTATATTATTTATATTATGCTATATTATGTTATATGAAATAACATTAAAATTAACATAAAATTAAAATTATATATTAATTATAGTATATTATATAATTTATATTATATATTATATTCACGATGCTCTGTGTATTAATGACATATCAGACACACCTACATCACATCGCCTTGATGTTTCCGTTGTATGGGTCCGGTCGGGCGTTGGTAGCTGGTCGACAACAATTCTACATTTCCTAAAAAAAAATGCGACCGTGCCTACATTCGAAGGCGCGCTGTGGCTGACCTGAACTATCGGTGAACACCTCGGCGTCACTTGACCGGCCTAGGTTGACATTTCGGCAGAGTAACGCTGCTTAAAGGATCATTGCGTAGTTCGCGCGATTTGGCTCTTTATATATGTTTTTGGAGACGACGAGCAAGCATCCGATTGGTCAGCCAATTCCTGTCCAGTCCTCGGACAGTGTCCAATCCGGTGCTTGGGATCCAGAAAACGTGCTCGAGCCTGGCCACTCTGTCGCGGGCGCCGCGCTAGTGGCGTCGCGCCCAAACCTGACCAGGCCATAGGAAAGGGCGGGGGCGAATGCAAGAATTATTGTTATATCCTGACCTGTCCTGGGGAAGGTCCGGGGCGAATGCAAGAATTAATATACCTGCGTATGCAACCAACACGGCCGATCCACATACATAATCCGACTGAGCTGGACGGTACGGACCAAATTTCGGTGCAAATTGAGGCCCAAAAGCTATGTCGGCATGGTGCGCGCACCCCTTGCGGTAGGGGCCATGGCGACTGCCTTTAGACGAAACGTGACAAATCTGGCACGCGGAAAGCAGAAATGCTCGATTGTTGGAGAAAATTAGTTACTGATTCTAATTTATGGCGGGATGGTTGCGATCTATAATGTCGCGGGCTTTTTTTCTTTGCCATCGGCAGGGGGGGTCCGGCCTGAATTTCTGTCGGGATGAATAAAGTATATTGGATGCCTGCCGGGTTGATTGTCGATTGTTGCCAGTTTTGATGGTCGTAAGGAAAGCTAGTTTAATGATGTTTCTAAAGCCGTAAAAATTCCCGCTGCTATCTTTACCTTTCCCGTCATTTTGCGGTAAGATAACATTAGCCCTGCGCGATGCGTACTGCCCAACCACTCCATGAAAGGGTGGACTTTCTTGTGCGCCTGGGCACGAATAAATGCCCGTTATGGTACGTTCTTGTGTTAAACGTCTTAAGCTTGCGTTTTCCTGCTTTCTTACCTCGTTGAGCGTAAGCTTTTTGCCTTCTTTCCGGCCAGATGCAGCCAGAAAGTTGCGGGTCCTGGCGCTGCATCGCTGGATTCCTGGGTGTCTTTTAGCTAGTTAATCGTCTGTGACGTGGCTGGCTTTCTGCAGCGCGTGGCCCGCAACCTGTCGGGAAGGTGTAATGCTTTTATTTCCATGCTTCTCTGAAATTTCTTTTGCTTTATAGACAGTTGTGTTCGAGGAAATTCACGCGGTCTTCCTAAGCAGCGGCATCATTTTCCCCAGACACTGACGAGCTGGCACCTGTCTCCTAAAGAGAGCGGCTCGTGCTTGTTAGAAAGGAGGCAGTGTGCATTTTGCGGGACACAATGCTTTGGTGGCACATGCGTCAGGTAGGCTGTTCCAATGGTCTCTTCACCTTTCCCACTGAGTAAATGTTAGCATTTGTCATGCTAACCAGAGCAGCTAGCCACAGGTTGGCTGGATAAAAAGTCAGCTTATTTTCTCTTTATATACTGCGTGTGTGGTCCTCCACGTGTCCGGCTTGTTGGGCATTTTGGAAGAGGGTTTATAATGTGTTGTTGGGTGGAACAACTTGGTTGTTGGCACAAAATCACACATTATTAGCCTGAGATAGGCATGACATATGCTGCTCAGGCGTGTCGTCCTACCAGCCTTGTTGTTAAGGGTAGACTCACAAGGCTGGCTGTGCCGATGGAGGGGTGGGGCGTGCTAGCCCCCCCCACACCCACGCATGCATGCTAGCCCACCCCCACACCCACGCATGCATGCTAGCCCCGGCCCCGGCCCCCCACACCCACGCATGCATGCTAGCCCCCCCCACACCCACGCATGCATGCTAGCCCACACTCACACCCACGCATGCATGCTAGCCCACCCCCACACCCACGCATGCATGCTAGCCCCCCCCACACCCACGCATTCATGCCAGCCCCCCCCACACCCACGCATGCATGACAGCCCCCCCACACACCCACGCATGCATGCTAGCCCCCCACACACACCCACGCATGCATGCCAGCCCCCATACACACCCACGCATGCATGCCAGCCCCCCCCACACTTACGCATGCATGCTAGCCCCCCACACACACCCACGCATGCATGCCAGCCCCCCCACACACCCACGCATGCAGGCTAGCCCCCCCCACACCCACGCATGCATGCCAGCCCACCCCCACACCCACGCGTGCATGCCAGCCCACCCCTAGCTTGAGCGTGCTTGTAAAGTTTTTGCATGGTTTATTAAAATGAGTGGAATATGTATTTATTGCATTAAATGTTAATTTTATCATGAATGAAAATGGTCAACATTGCCGAAGTGCCCCTAAATTGCTCAATATTGTGTGCTCAAGAATTCAATGAGGATTGTCATCATGGAAACCCGCACAAATTCACGATTCCGGGCATGCATGTGAAAGTATCAAGAACAATTTTCAATTAAGAATGGTATCTCATTGTTCCATGAATCAATATGACTCCATGTACGTAGACAAGCCATGATGACCCCATGGGAGCCTGAATCCTCATCATTAAATACATAAATGCCACCCATGTACGTAGACGGGCCATGATGACACCAATGGAGCCTGAATCCTCATCATTAATTACATAAATGCCAACCATGTACATACACGGGCAATGATGACACCATGGGAGCCTGAATCCTCATCATTAATTACATAAATGCCAACCATGTACGTAGGCCAGCCATGATGACACTGTGGGAGCCTGAATCCTCATCATTAATTTCATACATGCCAACAACACGTAGACGGGCCATAATGACACCACGGGAGCCTGAATCCTGATCATTTTTTTTTCTTTGACATCCATGTACGTAGGCCAGCCATGATGACACCATGGGAGCCTGAATCCTCATCATTTTTTTTCTGAGACATCCATGTACGTAGGCCAGCCATGATGACACCATGGGAGCCTGAATCCTCATCATTAAATACATACATGCCATCCATGTACGTAGACAGGCCATGACATCTGACACCATGGGAGCCTGAATCCTCATCATTTACTATTCCTTGACATCCATGTACGTAGACGGGCCATGATGACACCATGGGAGCCTGAATCCTCATCATTTTTTTTTCTTTGACATCCATGTACATACGTAGGCCAGCCATGATGACACCAATGGAGCCTGAATCCTCATCATTAATTACATACATAAATGCCATGATCATCAATGACCCCATGGGAGCCTGAATCCTCATCATTAAATACATAAATGCCACGGTCCATGTACGTAGACGGGCCATGATGACACCAATGGAGCCTGAATCCTCATCATTAATTACATAAATGCCAACCATGTACATACACGGGCAATGATGACACCATGGGAGCCTGAATCCTCATCATTAATTACATAAATGCCAACCATGTACGTAGGCCAGCCATGATGACACTATGGGAGCCTGAATCCTCATCATTAATTTCATACATGCCAACAACACGTAGACGGGCCATAATGACACCACGGGAGCCTGAATCCTCATCATTTTTTTTTCTTTGACATCCATGTACGTAGGCCAGCCATGATGACACCATGGGAGCCTGAATCCTCATCATTTTTTTTCTGAGACATCCATGTACGTAGGCCAGCCATGATGACACCATGGGAGCCTGAATCCTCATCATTAAATACATACATGCCATCCATGTACGTAGACAGGCCATGATGACACCATGGGAGCCTGAATCCTCATCATTTACTATTCCTTGACATCCATGTACGTAGACGGGCCATGATGACACCATGGGAGCCTGAATCCTCATCATTTTTTTTTCTTTGACATCCATGTACATACGTAGGCCAGCCATGATGACACCAATGGAGCCTGAATTCTCATCATTAATTACATACATGCCATCCATGTACGTAGACAGGCCATGACATCTGACACCATGGGAGCCTGAATCCTCATCATTTACTATTCCTTGACATCCATGTACGTAGACGGGCCATGATGACACCATGGGAGCCTGAATCCTCATCATTTTTTTTTCTTTGACATCCATGTACATACGTAGGCCAGCCATGATGACACCAATGGAGCCTGAATCCTCATCATTAATTACATACATAAATGCCAACCATGTACATACACGGGCAATGATGACACCAATGGAGCCTGAATCCTCATCATTAATTACATAAATGGCAACCATGTACATACACGGGCAATGATGACACCATGGGAGCCTGAATCCTCATCATTTTTTTTTTCTTTGACATCCATGTACATACGTAGGCCAGCCATGATGACACCAATGGAGCCTGAATCCTCATCATTAATTACATACATGCCATCCATGTACGTAGACAAGCCATGATGACACCATGGGAGCCTGAATCCTCATCATTAATTACATACATGCCATCCATGTACGTAGACAGGCCATGATGACACCATGGGAGCCTGAATCCTCATCATTTACTATTCCTTGACATCCATGTACGTAGGCCAGCCATGGAGACACCATGGGAGCCTGAATCCTCCTCATTAATTACATAAATGCCAACCATGTACGTAGACAAGCCATGATGACCCCATGGGAGCCTGAATCCTCATCATTAATTACATAAATGCCATCCATGTACGTAGACGGGCCATGATGACACCATGGGAGCCTGAATCCTCATCATTTACTATTCCTTGACATCCATGTACGTAGGCCAGCCATGGAGACACCATGGGAGCCTGAATCCTCCTCATTAATTACATAAATGCCAACCATGTACGTAGACAAGCCATGATGACCCCATGGGAGCCTGAATCCTCATCATTAATTACATAAATGCCATCCATGTAAGTAGACGGGCCATGATGACACCATGGGAGCCTGAATCCTCCTCATTAATTACATAAATGCCAACCATGTACGTAGACAAGCCATGATGACACCATGGGAGCCTGAATCCTCATCATTAATTACATAAATGCCATCCATGTACGTAGACGGGCCATGATGACACCATGGGAGCCTGAATCCTCATCATTAATTACATAAATGCCATTCATGTACGTAGGCCAGCCATGGAGACACCATGGGAGCCTGAATCCTCATCATTAATTACATACATGCCAACAATGTAGGTAGACAAGCCATGATGACACCATGGGAGCCTGAATCCTCATCATTTATTTTATGAGACATCCATGTACGTAGGCCAGCCATGATGACACCATGGGAGCCTGAATCCTCATCATTTCTTTTTCTTTGACATCCATGTACGTAGGCCAGCCATGATGACACCATGGGAGCCTGAATCCTCCTCATTAATTACATACATGCCATCCATGTACGTACACGGGCCATGATGACACCATGGGAGCCTGAATCCTCATCATTTACTATTCCTTGACATCCATGTACGTAGGCCAGCCATGGAGACACCATGGGAGCCTGAATCCTCATCATTAATTACATAAATGCCAACCATGTACGTAGACAAGCCATGATGACACCATGGGAGCCTGAATCCTCCTCATTAATTACATAAATGCCAACCATGTACGTAGACAAGCCATGATGACACCATGGGAGCCTGAATCCTCATCATTAATTACATACATGCCATCCATGTACGTAGACAGGCCATGATGACACCATGGGAGCCTGAATCCTCATCATTTACTATTCCTTGACATCCATGTACGTAGGCCAGCCATGGAGACACCATGGGAGCCTGAATCCTCCTCATTAATTACATAAATGCCAACCATGTACGTAGACAAGCCATGATGACCCCATGGGAGCCTGAATCCTCATCATTAATTACATAAATGCCATCCATGTACGTAGACGGGCCATGATGACACCATGGGAGCCTGAATCCTTATCATTTACTATTCCTTGACATCCATGTACGTAGGCCAGCCATGGAGACACCATGGGAGCCTGAATCCTCATCATTAATTACATAAATGCCAACCATGTACGTAGACAAGCCATGATGACACCATGGGAGCCTGAATCCTCCTCATTAATTACATAAATGCCAACCATGTACGTAGACAAGCCATGATGACACCATGGGAGCCTGAATCCTCATCATTAATTACATACATGCCATCCATGTACGTAGACAGGCCATGATGACACCATGGGAGCCTGAATCCTCATCATTTACTATTCCTTGACATCCATGTACGTAGGCCAGCCATGGAGACACCATGGGAGCCTGAATCCTCCTCATTAATTACATAAATGCCAACCATGTACGTAGACAAGCCATGATGACACCATGGGAGCCTGAATCCTCATCATTTACTATTCCTTGACATCCATGTACGTAGGCCAGCCATGATGACACCAATGGAGCCTGAATCCTCCTCGTTAATTACATAAATGCCAACCATGTACGTAGACAAGCCATGATGACCCCATGGGAGCCTGAATCCTCATCATTTACTATTCCTTGACATCCATGTACGTAGACGGGCCATGATGACACCATGGGAGCCTGAATCCTCATCATTTACTATTCCTTGACATCCATGTACGTAGGCCAGCCATGATGACACCAATGGAGCCTGAATCCTCTTCATTTTCTTAATGAGAGGATTCAGGTTACATAAATGCCAACCATGTAGGTAGACAAGCCATGATGACACCATGGGAGCCTGAATCCTCATCATTTACTATTCCTTGACATCCATGTACGTAGGCCAGCCATGGAGACACCATGGGAGCCTGAATCCTCCTCATTAATTACATAAATGCCAACCATGTACGTAGACAAGCCATGATGACCCCATGGGAGCCTGAATCCTCATCATTAATTACATAAATGCCATCCATGTAAGTAGACGGGCCATGATGACACCATGGGAGCCTGAATCCTCCTCATTAATTACATAAATGCCAACCATGTACGTAGACAAGCCATGATGACACCATGGGAGCCTGAATCCTCATCATTAATTACATAAATGCCATCCATGTACGTAGACGGGCCATGATGACACCATGGGAGCCTGAATCCTCATCATTAATTACATAAATGCCATTCATGTACGTAGGCCAGCCATGGAGACACCATGGGAGCCTGAATCCTCATCATTAATTACATACATGCCAACAATGTAGGTAGACAAGCCATGATGACACCATGGGAGCCTGAATCCTCATCATTTATTTTATGAGACATCCATGTACGTAGGCCAGCCATGATGACACCATGGGAGCCTGAATCCTCATCATTTCTTTTTCTTTGACATCCATGTACGTAGGCCAGCCATGATGACACCATGGGAGCCTGAATCCTCCTCATTAATTACATACATGCCATCCATGTACGTACACGGGCCATGATGACACCATGGGAGCCTGAATCCTCCTCATTTACTATTCCTTGACATCCATGTACGTAGGCCAGCCATGGAGACACCATGGGAGCCTGAATCCTCATCATTAATTACATAAATGCCAACCATGTACGTAGACAAGCCATGATGACACCATGGGAGCCTGAATCCTCCTCATTAATTACATAAATGCCAACCATGTACGTAGACAAGCCATGATGACACCATGGGAGCCTGAATCCTCATCATTAATTACATACATGCCATCCATGTACGTAGACAGGCCATGATGACACCATGGGAGCCTGAATCCTCATCATTACTATTCCTTGACATCCATGTACGTAGGCCAGCCATGGAGACACCATGGGAGCCTGAATCCTCCTCATTAATTACATAAATGCCAACCATGTACGTAGACAAGCCATGATGACCCCATGGGAGCCTGAATCCTCATCATTAATTACATAAATGCCATCCATGTACGTAGACGGGCCATGATGACACCACGGGAGCCTGAATCCTCATCATTTACTATTCCTTGACATCCATGTACGTAGGCCAGCCATGGAGACACCATGGGAGCCTGAATCCTCCTCATTAATTACATAAATGCCAACCATGTACGTAGACAAGCCATGATGACCCCATGGGAGCCTGAATCCTCATCATTAATTACATAAATGCCATCCATGTAAGTAGACGGGCCATGATGACACCATGGGAGCCTGAATCCTCCTCATTAATTTCATACATGCCAACAACACGTAGACGGGCCATAATGACACCACGGGAGCCTGAATCCTGATCATTTTTTTTTCTTTGACATCCATGTACGTAGGCCAGCCATGATGACACCATGGGAGCCTGAATCCTCATCATTTTTTTTCTGAGACATCCATGTACGTAGGCCAGCCATGATGACACCATGGGAGCCTGAATCCTCATCATTAAATACATACATGCCATCCATGTACGTAGACAGGCCATGACATCTGACACCATGGGAGCCTGAATCCTCATCATTTACTATTCCTTGACATCCATGTACGTAGACGGGCCATGATGACACCATGGGAGCCTGAATCCTCATCATTTTTTTTTCTTTGACATCCATGTACATACGTAGGCCAGCCATGATGACACCAATGGAGCCTGAATCCTCATCATTAATTACATACATAAATGCCATGATCATCAATGACCCCATGGGAGCCTGAATCCTCATCATTAAATACATAAATGCCACGGTCCATGTACGTAGACGGGCCATGATGACACCAATGGAGCCTGAATCCTCATCATTAATTACATAAATGCCAACCATGTACATACACGGGCAATGATGACACCATGGGAGCCTGAATCCTCATCATTAATTACATAAATGCCAACCATGTACGTAGGCCAGCCATGATGACACTATGGGAGCCTGAATCCTCATCATTAATTTCATACATGCCAACAACACGTAGACGGGCCATAATGACACCACGGGAGCCTGAATCCTCATCATTTTTTTTTCTTTGACATCCATGTACGTAGGCCAGCCATGATGACACCATGGGAGCCTGAATCCTCATCATTTTTTTTCTGAGACATCCATGTACGTAGGCCAGCCATGATGACACCATGGGAGCCTGAATCCTCATCATTAAATACATACATGCCATCCATGTACGTAGACAGGCCATGATGACACCATGGGAGCCTGAATCCTCATCATTTACTATTCCTTGACATCCATGTACGTAGACGGGCCATGATGACACCATGGGAGCCTGAATCCTCATCATTTTTTTTCTTTGACATCCATGTACATACGTAGGCCAGCCATGATGACACCAATGGAGCCTGAATTCTCATCATTAATTACATACATGCCATCCATGTACGTAGACAGGCCATGACATCTGACACCATGGGAGCCTGAATCCTCATCATTTACTATTCCTTGACATCCATGTACGTAGACGGGCCATGATGACACCATGGGAGCCTGAATCCTCATCATTTTTTTTTCTTTGACATCCATGTACATACGTAGGCCAGCCATGATGACACCAATGGAGCCTGAATCCTCATCATTAATTACATACATAAATGCCAACCATGTACATACACGGGCAATGATGACACCAATGGAGCCTGAATCCTCATCATTAATTACATAAATGCCAACCATGTACATACACGGGCAATGATGACACCATGGGAGCCTGAATCCTCATCATTTTTTTTTTCTTTGACATCCATGTACATACGTAGGCCAGCCATGATGACACCAATGGAGCCTGAATCCTCATCATTAATTACATACATGCCATCCATGTACGTAGACAAGCCATGATGACACCATGGGAGCCTGAATCCTCATCATTAATTACATACATGCCATCCATGTACGTAGACAGGCCATGATGACACCATGGGAGCCTGAATCCTCATCATTTACTATTCCTTGACATCCATGTACGTAGGCCAGCCATGGAGACACCATGGGAGCCTGAATCCTCCTCATTAATTACATAAATGCCAACCATGTACGTAGACAAGCCATGATGACCCCATGGGAGCCTGAATCCTCATCATTAATTACATAAATGCCATCCATGTACGTAGACGGGCCATGATGACACCATGGGAGCCTGAATCCTCATCATTTACTATTCCTTGACACCATGTACGTAGACAAGCCATGATGACACCATGGGAGCCTGAATCCTCCTCATTAATTACATAAATGCCAACCATGTACGTAGACAAGCCATGATGACCCATGGAGCCTGAATCCTCATCATTAATTACATAAATGCCATCCATGTACGTAGACGGCCATGATGACACCATGGGAGCCTGAATCCTCATTAATTACTAAATGCCAACCATGTACGTAGACAAGCCATGATGACACCATGGGAGCCTGAATCCTCATCATTAATTACATAATGCCATCCATGTACGTAGACGCCATGATGACACCATGGGAGCCTGAATCCTCATCATTAATTACATAAATGCCATCATGTACGTAGGCCAGCCATGAGACACCATGGGAGCCTGAATCCTCATCATTAATTACATACATGCCACAATGTAGTAGACAGCCATGATGACACCATGGGAGCCTGAATCCTCATCATTAATTTATGAACATCCATGTACGTAGGCAAGCCATGATGACACCATGGGAGCCTGAATCCTCATCATTTCTTTCTTTGACATCCATGTACGTAGGCCAGCCATGATGACACCATGGGAGCCTGAATCCTCCTCATTAATTACATACATGCCATCCATGTACGTACACGGGCCATGATGACACCATGGGAGCCTGAATCCTCATCATTTACTATTCCTTGACATCCATGTACGTAGGCCAGCCATGGAGACACCATGGGAGCCTGAATCCTCATCATTAATACATAAATGCCAACCATGTACGTAGACAAGCCATGATGACACCATGGGAGCCTGAATCCTCATCTCATTAATTACATAAATGCCAACCATGTACGTAGACAGCCATGATGACACCATGGGAGCCTGAATCCTCATCATTAATTACATACATGCATCCATGTACGTAGACAGGCCATGATGACACCATGGGAGCCTGAATCCTCATCATTTACTATTCCTTGACATCCATGTACGTAGACCAGCCATGACACCATGGGAGCCTGAATCCTCATCATTAATTACATAAATGCCAACCATGTACGTAGACAGCCATGATGACCCCATGGGAGCCTGAATCCTCATCATTAATTACATAAATGCCATCCATGTACGTAGACGGGCCATGATGACACCATGGGAGCCTGAATCCTCATCATTTACTATTCCTTGACATCCATGTACGTAGGCCAGCCATGGAGACACCATGGGAGCCTGAATCCTCATCATTAATTACATAATGCCAACCATGTACGTAGACAAGCCATGATGACACCATGGGAGCCTGAATCCTCATCATTAATTACATAAATGCCAACCATGTACGTAGACAGCCATGATGACACCATGGGAGCCTGAATCCTCATCATTAATTACATACATGCCATCCATGTACGTAGACAGCCATGATGACACCATGGGAGCCTGAATCCTCATCATTTACTATTCATTGACATCCATGTACGTAGGCCAGCCATGAGACACCATGGGAGCCTGAATCCTCCTCATTAATTACATAAATGCCAACCATGTACGTAGACAAGCCATGATGACACCATGGGAGCCTGAATCCTCATCATTTACTATTCTTGACATCCATGTACGTAGGCCAGCCATGATGACACCATGGAGCCTGAATCCTCCTCATTAATTACATAAATGCCAACCATGTACGTAGACAAGCCATGATGACCCATGGGAGCCTGAATCCTCATCATTTACTATTCCTTGACATCCATGTACGTAGGCCAGCCATGATGACACCATGGGAGCCTGAATCCTCCTCATTAATTACATACATGCCATCCATGTACGTACACGCCATGATGACACCATGGGAGCCTGAATCCTCCTCATTTACTATTCCTTGACATCCATGTACGTAGGCCAGCCATGGAGACACCATGGGAGCCTGAATCCTCATCATTAATTACATAAATGCCAACCATGTACGTAGACAAGCCATGATGACACCATGGGAGCCTGAATCCTCCTCATTAATTACATAAATGCCAACCATGTACGTAGACAAGCCATGATGACACCATGGGAGCCTGAATCCTCATCATTAATTACATACATGCCATCCATGTACGTAGACAGGCCATGATGACACCATGGGAGCCTGAATCCTCATCATTTACTATTCCTTGACATCCATGTACGTAGGCCAGCCATGGAGACACCATGGGAGCCTGAATCCTCATCATTAAATACATAAATGCCATCCATGTAATTAATGATGAGGATTCAGGCTCCCATGGTGTCATCATGGCCCGTCTACGTACATGGATGTCAAGGAATAGTAAATGATGAGGATTCAGGCTCCCATGGTGTCATCATGGCTTGTCTACGTACATGGTTGGCATTTATGTAATTAACGAGGAGGATTCAGGCTCCCATAATGTCTCCATGGCTGGCCTACGTACATGGATGTCAAGGAATAGTAAATGATGAGGATTCAGGCTCCCATGGTGTCATCATGGCCCGTCTACGTACATGGATGGCATGTATGTAATTAATGATGAGGATTCAGGCTCCCATGGTGTCATCATGGCCCGTCTACGTATATGGATGTCAAAGAAAAAAAAATGACGAGGATTCAGGCTCCCATGGTGTCATCATGGCTGGCCTACGTACATGGATGTCTCATAAAAAAATGATGAGGATTCAGGCTCCCATGGTGTCATCATGGCCCGTCTACGTACATGGTTGGCATTTATGTAATTAATGATGAGGATTCAGGCTCCCATGGTGTCATCATGGCCTGTCTACGTACATGGATGGCATGTATGTATTTAATGATGAGGATTCAGGCTCCCATGGTGTCATCATGGCTGGCCTACGTACATGGATGTTCAGAAAAAAAATGTGGAGGATTCAGGCTCCCATGGTGTCATCATGGCTGGCCTACGTACATGGATGTCTCATAAAATAAATGATGAGGATTCAGGCTCCCGTGGTGTCATTATGGCCCGTCTACGTGTTGTTGGCATGTATGAAATTAATGATGAGGATTCAGGCTCCCATAGTGTCATCATGGCTGGCCTACGTACATGGTTGGCATTTATGTATTTAATGATGAGGATTCAGGCTCCCATGGTGTCATCATGGCTTGTCTATGTACATGGTTGGCATTTATGTAATTAATGATGAGGATTCAGGCTCCATTGGTGTCATCATGGCCCGTCTACGTACATGGGTGGCATTTATGTATTTAATGATGAGGATTTAGGCTCCCATGGGGTCATCATGGCTTGTCTACGTACATGGAGTCATATTGATTCATGGAACAATGAGATACCATTCTTAATTGAAAATTGTTCTTGATACTTTCACATGCATGCCCGGAATCGTGAATTTGTGCGGGTTTCCATGATGACAATCCTCATTGAATTCTTGAGCACACAATATTGAGCAATTTAGGGGCACTTCGGCAATGTTGACCATTTTCATTCATGATCAATAAAATTAACATTTAATGCAATAAATACATATTCCACTCATTTTAATAAACCATGCAAAAACTTTACAAGCACGCTCAAGCTAGGGGTGGGCTGGCATGCACGCGTGGGTGTGGGGGTGGGCTGGCATGCATGCGTGGGTGTGGGGGTGGGCTGGCATGCACGTGTGGGTGTGGGGGTGGGCTGGCATGCATGCGTGGGTGTGGGGTTGGGCTAGCCTGCATGCGTGGGTGTGGGGGGGGCTGGCATGCATGCGTGGGTGTGTGTGGGGGGCTAGCATGCATGCGTAAGTGTGGGGGGGGCTGGCATGCATGCGTGGGTGTGGGGGGGGGCTGGCATGCATGCGTGGGTGTGTGTGGGGGGGCTAGCATGCATGCGTAAGTGTGGGGGGGGGCTGGCATGCATGCGTGGGTGTGTATGGGGGCTGGCATGCATGCGTGGGTGTGTGTGGGGGGCTAGCATGCATGCGTGGGTGTGGGGGGGGCTGTCATGCATGCGTGGGTGTGTGTGGGGGCTGGCATCCATGCGTGGGTGTGGGGGGGGCTAGCATGCATGCGTGGGTGTGGGGGTGGGCTAGCATGCATGCGTGGGTGTGGGGGGGGGCGGTCATGCATGCGTGGGTGTGTGGGGGGGCTGGCATGCATGCGTGGGTGTGTGGGGGGGCTAGCATGCATGCGTGGGTGTGGGGGTGGGCTAGCATGCATGCGTGGGTGTGAGTGTGGGCTAGCATGCATGCGTGGGTGTGGGGGGGGCTAGCATGCATGCGTGGGTGTGGGGGGGCCGGGGCCGGGGCTAGCATGCATGCGTGGGTGTGGGGGTGGGCTAGCATGCATGCGTGGGTGTGGGGGGGGGCTAGCACGCCCCACCCCTCCATCGGCACAGCCAGCCTTGTGAGTCTACCCTTAACAACAAGGCTGGTAGGACGACACGCCTGAGCAGCATATGTCATGCCTATCTCAGGCTAATAATGTGTGATTTTGTGCCAACAACCAAGTTGTTCCACCCAACAACACATTATAAACCCTCTTCCAAAATGCCCAACAAGCCGGACACGTGGAGGACCACACACGCAGTATATAAAGAGAAAATAAGCTGACTTTTTATCCAGCCAACCTGTGGCTAGCTGCTCTGGTTAGCATGACAAATGCTAACATTTACTCAGTGGGAAAGGTGAAGAGACCATTGGAACAGCCTACCTGACGCATGTGCCACCAAAGCATTGTGTCCCGCAAAATGCACACTGCCTCCTTTCTAACAAGCACGAGCCGCTCTCTTTAGGAGACAGGTGCCAGCTCGTCAGTGTCTGGGGAAAATGATGCCGCTGCTTAGGAAGACCGCGTGAATTTCCTCGAACACAACTGTCTATAAAGCAAAAGAAATTTCAGAGAAGCATGGAAATAAAAGCATTACACCTTCCCGACAGGTTGTGGGCCACGCGCTGCAGCAAGCCAGCCACGTCACAGACGAACTTGCTTAAAAAATCCAGGAATCCAGCGATGCAGCGCCAGGACCCGCAACTTCATGGCTGCATCTGGCCGGAAAGAAGGCAAAAAGCTTACGCTCAACGAGGTAAGAAAGCAGGAAAGCGCTATCTTAGGACGTTTAATACAGAACGTACCATAACGGGCATTTATTCGTGCCCAGGCGCACAAGAAAGGCCACCCTTTCATGGAGAGGTCGGGCGCGCATGGCGCAGGCCTAATGTTATCTTACCGCAAAATGACGGGAAAGGTAAAGATAGCAGCGGGAATTTTTACGGCTTTAGAAACATCATTAAACTAGCTTCCATTAGGACCATCAAAACTGGCAACAATCGACAATCACACCTGCAGGCATCAATTATACTTTATTCATCCCGACAGAAATTCAGGCCGGACCCCCCCTGCCGATGGTAAAGAAAAAGAGCCCGCGACATTATAGATCGCAACTATCCCACCATAAATTAGAATCAGTAACTAATTTTCTCCAAGAATCGAGCATTTTTTTCTGCTTTCCGCGAGCCAGATTTGTCACGTTTCGTCTAAAAGCAGTCGCCATGGCCACTTCCGCAAGGGGTGCGCGCACCGTGCACCCACTTTTCACGGTACGGAGGGTACCGCGGATTTTTTTGGCGCGGAAAATATTCGCCGCCAAAAATTAACCATGCATGCATGCCCGTCGTCTCCAAACATTGCATTACATGCACGTGACGGCGTGTTCCCTCGGTCATGGTGCGCGGCGGTGCCAGCTGGACTGATGTCATGCCCTCCACGTAGGCTCGTTCTACATTTCAGAACTGATCCATGGCGCATAATTAGAATTTTGGAAGGTAGAATCAGGTTCTGAAGGTTCTACATAGTAGCCTAGTAAGGGTACACTAACATGTAGCCCAGTAGTTACTAATCCTGCGATCATGACGGAATATACATGTAGTGATACTAATCGATACATGTAGTACACATGGTTGGCGCACAGAATGTTGTACAACCTGCCCTACATGTCGGAAAAACGCACACTCTGACAAACGTGATTGGAATATATTGTACAACATCATCACTAACGCTACATCCGGAACTGTTCTAGTGAATAGCATTACAATGTACTCCCCCGGCAGGTGTGGGTGCCCGAGTACTTGGAGTCTGAACACGCAGTGTCGACTCCTATTGGTGCAACAGTCACTACAAACGTCGAAAATCTATTGCTCCACCCCCCCAAAAAAAGCGTTCCGGAACTGTTCGAAGCGAATAGCACTGACAGGATTCGAACCTGCGTCCAGAGTGAGGTTGCGGAGTGAGGGAGGCCAGCCATCATGGTCCGCACACAAATCTGGCTCGGGTCCGATCCCTGTCAGTGCTCTTCGCTTCGAACAGGTCCGGAACGCTTTTTTGTGGGGTTGGAGCAATAAATACTCGACATTTGCAGTGACTGTTCAGTTCCGGGCTCACAAATGATTTGCCGGGCACAGGCGTCGTTGCGCGGCGTATCTTTGTGATCTTTTCTGTACAGCTGTCGGAACGGCCCGCGGGTGCAACCTAGGACCGTTACTGGACACGGAAAAAATTTAAAATTTTTCAGGTTGGACCAGTCGTTTCACATGATTCGTCGTACGTACGCAAATATCCTCCACGCATGCCATGTCGACGCTGCACTGACACACACCAGGGACTTTGGAAGGTGCGCACCCTGCCCGCCAGGTAATTGATGCGGTGTTTTGCAGGCGCGCACCGCCGGATGCGCCCACCACGCCCGCCACCGCACGTCCAGTGACCGACTGTGGTCCACGTTCTTTTTCGCCTGCGGGTGCAGCCCCCATAATGCGTACGAGCAGCTTCACGGCTTTCTTCTTTGGAAATCAAGAACAACGGGCCTGACAACAACAACAACGACAGCAGCATC
Source organism: Mesostigma viride (assembly GCA_009746045.1). Classification (NCBI taxonomy): domain Eukaryota; kingdom Viridiplantae; phylum Streptophyta; class Mesostigmatophyceae; order Mesostigmatales; family Mesostigmataceae; genus Mesostigma; species Mesostigma viride. The sequence continues at coordinate 22,295 of RPFO01001962.1, forward strand.
AGCAACAACAAGAGTGAGTTCGCGGGATTTTACGTACGTGGTTTTCCTAATTTTTTTTCACCTGGCATGTTTGAGTATTCATCCCATTTTGCGTCATGACGGCTTCCTGAACGACGACTCTCTTCTCCCTCTCCCTCTCCCCCCCCTCTCCCTCTTATTTTTCACCAGGTTTTTCATGCCGATTTTAAATCCCTTTTGCGTCATGCTCTTTGTAGCGTGATGTCGTCAATTGTCACTCACAACAATACTATCATTGTGGTTCGTTCTTTTTCGCCTGCGGGTGCAGGTCACGGTCGTTGCGTACGAGCAGCTTCACGGCTTTCTTCTTTGGAAATCAAGAACAACGGGCCTGACACAAGAACAACGACAGCAGCATCAGCAACAACAAGAGTGAGTTGCGGGATTTTATGTACGTTGTTTTTCTCATGTTTTTTCACCTGTCATGTTGAGTATTCATCCCATTTTGCGTCATGCCGGCTTCCTGAACGACGACTCTCTCTCCTCTCCCTCTCCCCCCCTCTCCCTCTTATTTTTCACCAGGTTTTTCATGCCGATTTTTAATCCCTTTTGCGTCATGCTCCTTGTAGCGTGATGTCGTCAATTGTCACTCACAACCATGCTATCATTGTGGTTCGTTCTTTTTCGCCTGCGGGTGCAGGTCACGAGCGTTGCGTGCGGTGCGTCATCAATCCAAGAACAAAACACGATGTGGCTAAACCCTCCCTCTCCCTCTCCCTCTCCCTCTCCCTCTCCCTCTCCCTCTCCCTCTCCCTCTCCCTCCCTCTCCCTCTCCCTCTCCCTCTCCCTCTCCCTCTCCCTCTCCCTCTCCCTCTCCCTCTCCCTCTCCCTCTCCCTCTCCCTCTCCCTCTCCCTCTCCCTCTCCCTCTCCCTCTCCCTCTCCTCTCCCTCTCCTCTCCCTCTCCCTCTCCCTCTCCCTCTCCCTCTCCCTCTCCCTCTCCCTCTCCCTCTCCCTCTCCTCTCCCTCTCCCTCTCCTCTCCCTCTCCCTCTCCCTCTCCCTCTCCTCTCCCTCTCCCTCTCCGTCTCTCTCCTCTCCCTCTCCCTCTCCGCTTACGCCTCCCTCTCCCTCTCTCCTCTCCCTCTCCCTCTCCCTCTCCCCTCTCCCTCCCTCTCCCTCTCCCTCTCCTCTCCCTCTCCCTCTCCCTCCACCTCTCCCTCTCCCTCTCCCTCTCCCTCTCCCTTTTCCCTCCCTCCCTCCATCCTCCCCTCCCTCCCTCCCTCCCTCCCTCCTCCCCCCCCTCCCTCCCTCCCTCCCTCCTCCTCCCTCCCTCCCTCTCTCTCTCTCTCTCTCTCTCTCTCTCTCTCTCTCTCTCCTCTCTCTCTCTCTCTCTCTCTCTCTCTCTCTCTCTCTCTCTCTCCCCCTCTCTCTCTCTCTCTCTCCTCTCCCTCTCCCTCTCCCTCTCCCTCTCCTCTCCCTCTCCTCTCCCTCTCCCTCTCCCTCTCCATCTCCCTCTCCCTCTCCCTCTCCCTCTCCCTCTCCCTCTCCCTCTCCCTCTCCCTCTCCCTCTCCCTCTCCCTCTCCCTCTCCCTCTCCTCCCTCCCTCCCTCCTCCCTCCCTCCTCCCTCCCTCCCTCCCTCCCTCCCTCCCTCCCTCCCTCTCCCTCCCTCCCTCCTCCCTCCTCCCTCCCTCCCTCCCTCCTCCTCCCTCCCTCTCCTCCCTCCTCCTCCCTCCTCCCTTCCTCCCTCCTCCCTCCCTCCCTCCATCCATCCCTCCCTCCCTCCCTCCCTCCATCCCTCCATCCCTCTTACGGTTACGCTTACGCTTACGGTTACGCTTACGGTTACGCTTACGCTTACGGTTACGCTTACGCTTTACGCTTAACGCTTACGCTTACGCTTACGCTTACGCTTACGCTTACGCTTACGCTTACGCTTACGCTTACGCTTACGCTTACCTACGCTTACGCTTACGCTTACGCTTACGCTTACGCTTACGCTTACGCTTACGTTGCTTACGCTTACGCTTACGCTTACGCTTACGCTTACGCTTACGCTTACGCCGCCCTCCTCTCCTACGGTTACGCTTACTCTTTACGGTTATGCTTACGCTTAGGTTTACGCTTACGCTTACGCTTAGGCTTACGCTTACGCTTACGCCCTCCCTCTCCCTCTCCCCTCTCCCTCTCCGTCTCCCTCTCCCTCTCCCTCT
>RPFO01000150.1:0-24457 GCA_009746045.1 Mesostigma viride
AAACCCTAAACCCTAAACCCTAAACCCTAAACCCTAAACCCTAAACCCTAAACCCTAAACCCTAAACCCTAAACCCTAAACCCTAAACCCTAAACCCTAAACCCTAAACCCTAAACCCTAAACCCTAAACCCTAAACCCTAAACCCTAAACCCTAAACCCTAAACCCTAAACCCTAAACCCTAAACCCTAAACCCTAAACCCTAAACCCTAAACCCTAAACCCTAAACCCTAAACCCTAAACCCTAAACCCTAAACCCTAAACCCTAAACCCTAAACCCTAAACCCTAAACCCTAAACCCTAAACCCTAAACCCTAAACCCTAAACCCTAAACCCTAAACCCTAAACCCTAAACCCTAAACCCTAAACCCTAAACCCTAAACCCTAAACCCTAAACCCTAAACCCTAAACCCTAAACCCTAAACCCTAAACCCTTAAACCCTAAACCCTAAACCCTAAACCCTAAACCCTAAACCCTAAACCCTAAACCCTAAACCCTAAACCCTAAACCCTAAACCCTAAACCCTAAACCCTAAACCCTAAACCCTAAACCCTAAACCCTAAACCCTAAACCCTAAACCCTAAACCCTAAACCCTAAACCCTAAACCCTAAACCCTAAACCCTAAACCCTAAACCCTAAACCCTAAACCCTAAACCCTAAACCCTAAACCCTAAACCCTAAACCCTAAACCCTAAACCCTAAACCCTAAACCCTAAACCCTAAACCCTAAACCCTAAACCCTAAACCCTAAACCCTAAACCCTAAACCCTAAACCCTAAACCCTAAACCCTAAACCCTAAACCCTAAACCCTAAACCCTAAACCCTAAACCCTAAACCCTAAACCCTAAACCCTAAACCCTAAACCCTAAACCCTAAACCCTAAACCCTAAACCCTAAACCCTAAACCCTAAACCCTAAACCCTAAACCCTAAACCCTAAACCCTAAACCCTAAACCCTAAACCCTAAACCCTAAACCCTAAACCCTAAACCCTAAACCCTAAACCCTAAACCCTAAACCCTAAACCCTAAACCCTAAACCCTAAACCCTAAACCCTAAACCCTAAACCCTAAACCCTAAACCCTAAACCCTAAACCCTAAACCCTAAACCCTAAACCCTAAACCCTAAACCCTAAACCCTAAACCCTAAACCCTAAACCCTAAACCCTAAACCCTAAACCCTAAACCCTAAACCCTAAACCCTAAACCCTAAACCCTAAACCCTAAACCCTAAACCCTAAACCCTAAACCCTAAACCCTAAACCCTAAACCCTAAACCCTAAACCCTAAACCCTAAACCCTAAACCCTAAACCCTAAACCCTAAACCCTAAACCCTAAACCCTAAACCCTAAACCCTAAACCCTAAACCCTAAACCCTAAACCCTAAACCCTAAACCCTAAACCCTAAACCCTAAACCCTAAACCCTAAACCCTAAACCCTAAACCCTAAACCCTAAACCCTAAACCCTAAACCCTAAACCCTAAACCCTAAACCCTAAACCCTAAACCCTAAACCCTAAACCCTAAACCCTAAACCCTAAACCCTAAACCCTAAACCCTAAACCCTAAACCCTAAACCCTAAACCCTAAACCCTAAACCCTAAACCCTAAACCCTAAACCCTAAACCCTAAACCCTAAACCCTAAACCCTAAACCCTAAACCCTAAACCCTAAACCCTAAACCCTAAACCCTAAACCCTAAACCCTAAACCCTAAACCCTAAACCCTAAACCCTAAACCCTAAACCCTAAACCCTAAACCCTAAACCCTAAACCCTAAACCCTAAACCCTAAACCCTAAACCCTAAACCCTAAACCCTAAACCCTAAACCCTAAACCCTAAACCCTAAACCCTAAACCCTAAACCCTAAACCCTAAACCCTAAACCCTAAACCCTAAACCCTAAACCCTAAACCCTAAACCCTAAACCCTAAACCCTAAACCCTAAACCCTAAACCCTAAACCCTAAACCCTAAACCCTAAACCCTAAACCCTAAACCCTAAACCCTAAACCCTAAACCCTAAACCCTAAACCCTAAACCCTAAACCCTAAACCCTAAACCCTAAACCCTAAACCCTAAACCCTAAACCCTAAACCCTAAACCCTAAACCCTAAACCCTAAACCCTAAACCCTAAACCCTAAACCCTAAACCCTAAACCCTAAACCCTAAACCCTAAACCCTAAACCCTAAACCCTAAACCCTAAACCCTAAACCCTAAACCCTAAACCCTAAACCCTAAACCCTAAACCCTAAACCCTAAACCCTAAACCCTAAACCCTAAACCCTAAACCCTAAACCCTAAACCCTAAACCCTAAACCCTAAACCCTAAACCCTAAACCCTAAACCCTAAACCCTAAACCCTAAACCCTAAACCCTAAACCCTAAACCCTAAACCCTAAACCCTAAACCCTAAACCCTAAACCCTAAACCCTAAACCCTAAACCCTAAACCCTAAACCCTAAACCCTAAACCCTAAACCCTAAACCCTAAACCCTAAACCCTAAACCCTAAACCCTAAACCCTAAACCCTAAACCCTAAACCCTAAACCCTAAACCCTAAACCCTAAACCCTAAACCCTAAACCCTAAACCCTAAACCCTAAACCCTAAACCCTAAACCCTAAACCCTAAACCCTAAACCCTAAACCCTAAACCCTAAACCCTAAACCCTAAACCCTAAACCCTAAACCCTAAACCCTAAACCCTAAACCCTAAACCCTAAACCCTAAACCCTAAACCCTAAACCCTAAACCCTAAACCCTAAACCCTAAACCCTAAACCCTAAACCCTAAACCCTAAACCCTAAACCCTAAACCCTAAACCCTAAACCCTAAACCCTAAACCCTAAACCCTAAACCCTAAACCCTAAACCCTAAACCCTAAACCCTAAACCCTAAACCCTAAACCCTAAACCCTAAACCCTAAACCCTAAACCCTAAACCCTAAACCCTAAACCCTAAACCCTAAACCCTAAACCCTAAACCCTAAACCCTAAACCCTAAACCCTAAACCCTAAACCCTAAACCCTAAACCCTAAACCCTAAACCCTAAACCCTAAACCCTAAACCCTAAACCCTAAACCCTAAACCCTAAACCCTAAACCCTAAACCCTAAACCCTAAACCCTAAACCCTAAACCCTAAACCCTAAACCCTAAACCCTAAACCCTAAACCCTAAACCCTAAACCCTAAACCCTAAACCCTAAACCCTAAACCCTAAACCCTAAACCCTAAACCCTAAACCCTAAACCCTAAACCCTAAACCCTAAACCCTAAACCCTAAACCCTAAACCCTAAACCCTAAACCCTAAACCCTAAACCCTAAACCCTAAACCCTAAACCCTAAACCCTAAACCCTAAACCCTAAACCCTAAACCCTAAACCCTAAACCCTAAACCCTAAACCCTAAACCCTAAACCCTAAACCCTAAACCCTAAACCCTAAACCCTAAACCCTAAACCCTAAACCCTAAACCCTAAACCCTAAACCCTAAACCCTAAACCCTAAACCCTAAACCCTAAACCCTAAACCCTAAACCCTAAACCCTAAACCCTAAACCCTAAACCCTAAACCCTAAACCCTAAACCCTAAACCCTAAACCCTAAACCCTAAACCCTAAACCCTAAACCCTAAACCCTAAACCCTAAACCCTAAACCCTAAACCCTAAACCCTAAACCCTAAACCCTAAACCCTAAACCCTAAACCCTAAACCCTAAACCCTAAACCCTAAACCCTAAACCCTAAACCCTAAACCCTAAACCCTAAACCCTAAACCCTAAACCCTAAACCCTAAACCCTAAACCCTAAACCCTAAACCCTAAACCCTAAACCCTAAACCCTAAACCCTAAACCCTAAACCCTAAACCCTAAACCCTAAACCCTAAACCCTAAACCCTAAACCCTAAACCCTAAACCCTAAACCCTAAACCCTAAACCCTAAACCCTAAACCCTAAACCCTAAACCCTAAACCCTAAACCCTAAACCCTAAACCCTAAACCCTAAACCCTAAACCCTAAACCCTAAACCCTAAACCCTAAACCCTAAACCCTAAACCCTAAACCCTAAACCCTAAACCCTAAACCCTAAACCCTAAACCCTAAACCCTAAACCCTAAACCCTAAACCCTAAACCCTAAACCCTAAACCCTAAACCCTAAACCCTAAACCCTAAACCCTAAACCCTAAACCCTAAACCCTAAACCCTAAACCCTAAACCCTAAACCCTAAACCCTAAACCCTAAACCCTAAACCCTAAACCCTAAACCCTAAACCCTAAACCCTAAACCCTAAACCCTAAACCCTAAACCCTAAACCCTAAACCCTAAACCCTAAACCCTAAACCCTAAACCCTAAACCCTAAACCCTAAACCCTAAACCCTAAACCCTAAACCCTAAACCCTAAACCCTAAACCCTAAACCCTAAACCCTAAACCCTAAACCCTAAACCCTAAACCCTAAACCCTAAACCCTAAACCCTAAACCCTAAACCCTAAACCCTAAACCCTAAACCCTAAACCCTAAACCCTAAACCCTAAACCCTAAACCCTAAACCCTAAACCCTAAACCCTAAACCCTAAACCCTAAACCCTAAACCCTAAACCCTAAACCCTAAACCCTAAACCCTAAACCCTAAACCCTAAACCCTAAACCCTAAACCCTAAACCCTAAACCCTAAACCCTAAACCCTAAACCCTAAACCCTAAACCCTAAACCCTAAACCCTAAACCCTAAACCCTAAACCCTAAACCCTAAACCCTAAACCCTAAACCCTAAACCCTAAACCCTAAACCCTAAACCCTAAACCCTAAACCCTAAACCCTAAACCCTAAACCCTAAACCCTAAACCCTAAACCCTAAACCCTAAACCCTAAACCCTAAACCCTAAACCCTAAACCCTAAACCCTAAACCCTAAACCCTAAACCCTAAACCCTAAACCCTAAACCCTAAACCCTAAACCCTAAACCCTAAACCCTAAACCCTAAACCCTAAACCCTAAACCCTAAACCCTAAACCCTAAACCCTAAACCCTAAACCCTAAACCCTAAACCCTAAACCCTAAACCCTAAACCCTAAACCCTAAACCCTAAACCCTAAACCCTAAACCCTAAACCCTAAACCCTAAACCCTAAACCCTAAACCCTAAACCCTAAACCCTAAACCCTAAACCCTAAACCCTAAACCCTAAACCCTAAACCCTAAACCCTAAACCCTAAACCCTAAACCCTAAACCCTAAACCCTAAACCCTAAACCCTAAACCCTAAACCCTAAACCCTAAACCCTAAACCCTAAACCCTAAACCCTAAACCCTAAACCCTAAACCCTAAACCCTAAACCCTAAACCCTAAACCCTAAACCCTAAACCCTAAACCCTAAACCCTAAACCCTAAACCCTAAACCCTAAACCCTAAACCCTAAACCCTAAACCCTAAACCCTAAACCCTAAACCCTAAACCCTAAACCCTAAACCCTAAACCCTAAACCCTAAACCCTAAACCCTAAACCCTAAACCCTAAACCCTAAACCCTAAACCCTAAACCCTAAACCCTAAACCCTAAACCCTAAACCCTAAACCCTAAACCCTAAACCCTAAACCCTAAACCCTAAACCCTAAACCCTAAACCCTAAACCCTAAACCCTAAACCCTAAACCCTAAACCCTAAACCCTAAACCCTAAACCCTAAACCCTAAACCCTAAACCCTAAACCCTAAACCCTAAACCCTAAACCCTAAACCCTAAACCCTAAACCCTAAACCCTAAACCCTAAACCCTAAACCCTAAACCCTAAACCCTAAACCCTAAACCCTAAACCCTAAACCCTAAACCCTAAACCCTAAACCCTAAACCCTAAACCCTAAACCCTAAACCCTAAACCCTAAACCCTAAACCCTAAACCCTAAACCCTAAACCCTAAACCCTAAACCCTAAACCCTAAACCCTAAACCCTAAACCCTAAACCCTAAACCCTAAACCCTAAACCCTAAACCCTAAACCCTAAACCCTAAACCCTAAACCCTAAACCCTAAACCCTAAACCCTAAACCCTAAACCCTAAACCCTAAACCCTAAACCCTAAACCCTAAACCCTAAACCCTAAACCCTAAACCCTAAACCCTAAACCCTAAACCCTAAACCCTAAACCCTAAACCCTAAACCCTAAACCCTAAACCCTAAACCCTAAACCCTAAACCCTAAACCCTAAACCCTAAACCCTAAACCCTAAACCCTAAACCCTAAACCCTAAACCCTAAACCCTAAACCCTAAACCCTAAACCCTAAACCCTAAACCCTAAACCCTAAACCCTAAACCCTAAACCCTAAACCCTAAACCCTAAACCCTAAACCCTAAACCCTAAACCCTAAACCCTAAACCCTAAACCCTAAACCCTAAACCCTAAACCCTAAACCCTAAACCCTAAACCCTAAACCCTAAACCCTAAACCCTAAACCCTAAACCCTAAACCCTAAACCCTAAACCCTAAACCCTAAACCCTAAACCCTAAACCCTAAACCCTAAACCCTAAACCCTAAACCCTAAACCCTAAACCCTAAACCCTAAACCCTAAACCCTAAACCCTAAACCCTAAACCCTAAACCCTAAACCCTAAACCCTAAACCCTAAACCCTAAACCCTAAACCCTAAACCCTAAACCCTAAACCCTAAACCCTAAACCCTAAACCCTAAACCCTAAACCCTAAACCCTAAACCCTAAACCCTAAACCCTAAACCCTAAACCCTAAACCCTAAACCCTAAACCCTAAACCCTAAACCCTAAACCCTAAACCCTAAACCCTAAACCCTAAACCCTAAACCCTAAACCCTAAACCCTAAACCCTAAACCCTAAACCCTAAACCCTAAACCCTAAACCCTAAACCCTAAACCCTAAACCCTAAACCCTAAACCCTAAACCCTAAACCCTAAACCCTAAACCCTAAACCCTAAACCCTAAACCCTAAACCCTAAACCCTAAACCCTAAACCCTAAACCCTAAACCCTAAACCCTAAACCCTAAACCCTAAACCCTAAACCCTAAACCCTAAACCCTAAACCCTAAACCCTAAACCCTAAACCCTAAACCCTAAACCCTAAACCCTAAACCCTAAACCCTAAACCCTAAACCCTAAACCCTAAACCCTAAACCCTAAACCCTAAACCCTAAACCCTAAACCCTAAACCCTAAACCCTAAACCCTAAACCCTAAACCCTAAACCCTAAACCCTAAACCCTAAACCCTAAACCCTAAACCCTAAACCCTAAACCCTAAACCCTAAACCCTAAACCCTAAACCCTAAACCCTAAACCCTAAACCCTAAACCCTAAACCCTAAACCCTAAACCCTAAACCCTAAACCCTAAACCCTAAACCCTAAACCCTAAACCCTAAACCCTAAACCCTAAACCCTAAACCCTAAACCCTAAACCCTAAACCCTAAACCCTAAACCCTAAACCCTAAACCCTAAACCCTAAACCCTAAACCCTAAACCCTAAACCCTAAACCCTAAACCCTAAACCCTAAACCCTAAACCCTAAACCCTAAACCCTAAACCCTAAACCCTAAACCCTAAACCCTAAACCCTAAACCCTAAACCCTAAACCCTAAACCCTAAACCCTAAACCCTAAACCCTAAACCCTAAACCCTAAACCCTAAACCCTAAACCCTAAACCCTAAACCCTAAACCCTAAACCCTAAACCCTAAACCCTAAACCCTAAACCCTAAACCCTAAACCCTAAACCCTAAACCCTAAACCCTAAACCCTAAACCCTAAACCCTAAACCCTAAACCCTAAACCCTAAACCCTAAACCCTAAACCCTAAACCCTAAACCCTAAACCCTAAACCCTAAACCCTAAACCCTAAACAGTTAGGCAGGGGGAGAGGGGTGGGAGACTGGGAGTCCGCGGGGCATACTAGGGATTATTGGGATCGTGCAGGGTGGGCCACTTTGCTGGAGTCCATGCCTACACTTGATCCCGTGGTTCTCGCCGGCGCCGTCTTGTTGACGCACCCAGCGGCTACCAACGTCCTTAAAGAGCGGTTGCAGGAGCCCTGCACGTTGCGGCTGCTGCGTGGAAGAGGGTCGCACCTGGTTGAGGAGGCACGGACAACGTGCATGCGCGACGGCAATCGATTTGGGCGGTCTACCCAGAACACGTATGGGCAGGCAGGACGCTTTCTGGGCGAGTGTGGCCGGTGGCTCTACACTATCAGTGGGAGTGCCGTCCCGACCCTCATCGGCGTGAAAGTGGTTACTCGTATCTAGAACACCAGTCTTTGTGGATGCGTTTCAGTCAGCTGTGATCGAGTTGCTGGTGGTTGTTACCTGTGGGACATTTCTTGTGGGGGGAGACTTGGTCCATATCTCAGGCTTGTCTTACATGATGCAGTGGAACTTTGGTGCTGGAGGGTTCAGTTAATTGTGGCCCGGCCTGCCGGTTTAGCTTCAGTGCTCTCATGTCGGCCTTTCCCTTGGCCTGTCGTGGTCTTGTTGTTACCACCTATTGACAGTGCCAATATCTTTTGACAAGAGCTTTTTATGTCTACTGTATTATTTTCAGGTCGACTGTGACTGACGCCACATGTGATGAGATAGGAGGTACTCGGCTATCATTGGTAATTATTTTAATGCATGCCCATTGGGCCATTGAATTGAATTGAATTGTAACATAACTCCGTTGGGAGTATATGTAGCACATAGCCCTTGAGAGGGGGCATATGGCCTATCATACATCCTAAGCTACTTCCTGCAAGGGTGGGGATGTAAAGGACCCTTGCTCTAGGTGCACCAGGGCACTTGCATCCCCATGATCTTCAAGCTATGCCCAGCGAAGGGGGAGCCTGTCATGGGGGGGAAGATCAGCATAGCTATACAAAAAGGCTAGGGCATGGCGTCTCAGCAGAGAGTTACTCCCTGCATGGGCACAACATAGCTAAATAAAGCTAGGCATCATCTGGAGTGTGGCACATCATAGGCACACATGTACATGATTAAATAAAGCGTGTGGCTTAGCTAGGATAGTGCCTCTAGGAGGCGTACATGTACATGGCCACGGTCTATCTATTCTACACTACTACTGCTGTATTCCCCTAAGCTGGGGCGTCTGGAGTCGTTGGGGCCGCGGGGGTCGCCTGCCAGGGCTTGTGGCCGACGTAGATGGCCGCCCCCTTCCAGTACACCGGCTGCCCCGCCTTGGTCTGCCGGAGCTGGAGGTAGATGGGCCATAGCTCCCGTCGCCGTTGTTGCTGCGCCAGGGTCAAGTCGTCGTCAAGGGTGAAGAGAGTCTTCTCGAGCCGCTTGCGGCGTCGGAGAAAAGAAATCTTGTCCGCCGGGGTCTTAAAGGTGAGAAGGAGCGGGGGCGGCCCTGCCTTACCCCGCGCGCGGGGAAGGCGGTGGGCGACCAGGTCGATCTCACCAGTAAGGCCCATGCGACTAAGAATTTCTCTCTCAAACGCACGTGCAAGCTTCTCGGAATTCTCACCTTCCTCCATGTCGAGGTTCTTGACAATGACGTTAAGGCTGCGCTTGGCAAGCTCGGCCTCCTCGCGGAGGTCAAGCGTCTGCCGCTGGAGCTGGGCTGCGACGGCGGAGGTGGTGGAGGTGGTGTGCTGCTTAAGCATGTCCGCCCAGGTCGTGATGGGAGGAGCATCGCCGGCCAGGCCAGCAGAGGCTGGCTTGGCGGCAATGTCCTTCACCGCCTGGGCGGTGAGGCCCGCGGTGTTCTGCAGGACCTCGATAGCGATGGCATTATCCTTAAGACGTTGGTCAATGTCGCGGAGCTGGGCGGTGATGGAGTCGGTGGAGGCGGAGGGGGGGGGGTGGAGGCGAGGAGGGTGGCGGTGGCGGTGGGGATGGTGGGGAGCTCAGCAGCCAGCGTGCGACCCACAGCTGCCACATCTGCAGCTAGGGGCGTCACGTGCTGTGAGATGGTTTCTTGGAGGTGGAGGAGGAAGGTGGATTCGGTCAAGGGGGAGGGGGTCAAGAGGTCCGTGACAGAGCGGTCAAGGATGGAAAAGAGGGCGGCGAGCTGAAGACGGGGGCGAGACCAGCGGGCCAGGTTCTCAGGTCGGTGAGTAAACCGGCCGTCAGGTCCAGTGCGGAGGCGGTAATGGCTGTGAAGGCGCTGGCACAGGTCGAAAATGGAGGCGTATGACCCATAAAACACGAGCTCCAGTATCTTGATGGGTGGCATGTCGAAAAAGCCGGGTCTGGCACCGTCGAAGGTGGAAAATAACCCGTCAACGTCAAAGTCGCGCTCAGACCAGCTTGGTTCGGTTGGGCGGCTGCGTTTTGGCTCGGGCGAGGCTGAGGGCGAGGCAGGAAGCCCGGGAGGGTGCTGGGCGACAACCAGTGCGCGACTAGGGTCACCACCGCCTTCCGGCCCTGATGGCGAAGCTGCAGCCAGAGCTGCAGACGTATTTTCATTGCCGAGCGCAGCCGTCAGGCTGCGTTGCGTCGATGGGCGTTTGCTCATCGTATATTGCGTAATAGCGTCGGAAAATTATATCAGCATGTGCGTCGTAGAAAGACGCGTCGATTGTGATATTCACGGCTAAATTCGGTGCTCAAACGTGAAAGTTATGAGCTCCGCCGTCAGCCATGGCTACCTCGTGGCTCGTGGCTCGTGTTCCATGGGATACCTTCCTTGTTCCATGAGTCAATTGCATTGGGCCATGCATAGTGTATATTTTTCATGCATGCACGCCATTATGTATCGCTGGGTCCATCCCATCAATGCTTGTTTATTGCCAGGTCTGGTGGAAGTCCGTAAGTACTTGCGCCGGTGTCATGCGCATGATGGGCATGTTTATAGTACTATGCTAATCTCTTTAGAAACATAATTACACGGAAGTTACAAATCTCATCTGCATCATGCCCCAAGACACTACATTAAACAATCAAATAAAATTATAACACATGCCTCCGTTGGGAGATCATGGCGCACATATTCCTTGCTGAATGGGTGCATGGAGGTGGGTCAAGCCGCGACATCGAAATAAGCTAACTCTCAGCTATCTAGTCTAGAAAATCCTAACTACACTTCTCCCCAAAGCGCCCCTTCCGCTTTGGGGGAGGGGGCTTACCCACAGGGGCTGGCGTGTGAGCCGGGACATTGGTCTTCCACCACTTCTTGTTCTGCATAGGAACAGAGAGCGAAGAAATGCGGTGTGGGGACCCCTTCTCGTGGTAATGCGTTACATGTACTCCCCACCGGGCTTTGCTCTTCATGGGTCCATAAAGACAACAATTATTCAGTAAGAATTTAATAAATTAGGACCATATATCCGTTGGGAGTCACTGTTACACATATATACCTGCAAAAGGGCATATGATTTTTAATACATTCTGAGCTTCAACCTGCACGTGCATGGTTTTAGTTAACTGGCACCTATACTAGAGGCCTGTCACATGGGGTGGAGCTTCAGTGCTTCCCCGCCTTCTCCTTCTCCCACACTGGGTGCTCCGCCTCTTTTTTCTCCGGCCCTGCCCGTGGGTGCACCGGCCCCGCCTCCTCCTTCTCCTAGCTCACGGGACGATTCGCGCTCCCCGCATGGCTGCAGCATCAGTTAGCACGGGCAAGACATAGCAGTAACCGCGCTATGGCTGTTCTAGCACCAGCCTAGCAGCCTAGCTGCCATGATCAGTCAGCAAACCCACGACAGCTAAACGGCCTTGGCTGTCACAACCAGTCCATGCATCATTAAGTATGGGTACGGGGAAAGCTTCCCGCATATCCATATGGCCATATGGATGGCAGCAACACAACGACTTGCACCCTAGCCCCCCGTGCACACACAAAAACGTGGGTCGTGGCTTCCACGCCCCATCCGCCATGCATGACAGCGCGTAATTTACTCGCATTCACACCGGGCTGCATCCCAGCGCCGTTGCTGTCCCCATGTGACACGTCGGCTGATTAAGCAGATACACAGCTGAGTCTGATTAATTAATTAATTAATAGACACGTGACTGCGTCACGTGAGCATAAGTCCTCAGTGGGAGGGGAACATGGGATGGAATGGATGGTATAATAAGCTATCTAGGTCCTAGTTACAGGGGTGTGGGCACCGCGGCCCGAATCGCTATGAATGCCATACTTGGTCACACGCGGAGCCCCCACAGGCTTGGGGGTGGTCTCCTTCATCACTACTTGCCATCTATCCTTGCGCACCATCTGCCTCCAGACAAACCAGGAGGCTGCCCGGGGGTGAGCCCGTCACGTCTAGTGTAGCACATGTCCATGCCGAGTCTATCACGAAAAGTCCACGGGTGGCGGCCCTGCCGCGCGCGGCCGGGGGCACGCCAGGTGAGGACATATCGCCCAGGCTGGGCGGGCTTGGTGCCAGCTAGTCTATCTGATGTATCTACCTGATCTGTGCGGGCCAGGTGCCCGGCTAGGCCCAGGCGCCTGTGCCTAATAATGTGGGAAACATAGGGCAAATCAGCGTACAAATCCTCATTACTAATGTGCAAACCAAAGGGGATGTTAAGGGCCTTGCGCAGCATCTTCGTGACGGCGCCGTCGAGTCGTTGCTCCAGCTCCTGCATCAGTGTCCACGTCTCGGCGCCGTAGGTCAGGATCGTCAGAATGACGACCTTGAAGAGGTCACGCTTGACGATCCGGGGTAGGGCGGGGTTGCTCCACCAGCGGCGGTGGTCATGGAGGTGCGCCCACGCCATGCCGATCCGTGTCGTCATGTCGTCCTCGCAGTCGGGAAGCCAACTGCCGAGCAGCTTGAAGCGGCCTGAAGGAGGGTAGTTGACCTCGGCATCGTCTAAGAGGCGGAGTGTGGGTGGGGGCCCTGCCATGCCGAGGGCCAGGGCCTCCGTTTTGGGGCTGATTTCTAGACCAACCGCCCGAGCCTCGAGCGCCATGCAGGCAGTCCAGCCAAAGTTGGGCAGACTCCGGCTTCTCGATGAGCGTGATGTCGTCGGCATAAATGAGGTCAGCTAGTAAATTCTGCTTGTTAGTCGGCCCCCCTTCCCCAAGCTCGTTCGTGATCGCTAGGCCAGGGGCACGGCCTGCAATGCTAGCAAAGCGAGCACGTGCCTGGCGCATAACATAATCCACTACAATAATAAACAGGTACGGCGACAGGACGCAACCCTGCCAGACGCCGGTCTGCAGTGGGCATGGCGGGGTAATGCCGTGTTGAGTGCGCACCGAAGTGGTCGACCCCTCATACAGCGTGCGGATGACGGTAATCATCAGGGGAGTGGGGACGCGAGCGCGAGCAAGTACAGCCCATAGAGCGTCCCAGAGGACAGAATCAAAAGCCTTGATGAAGTCGACGAAGATCAGGACATTGGCGGGAAACTCACCAGGTTGCAGGAGAGCGATTTCCTCGAAGAGGCGACGCGCGACAAAGATGGCCATGACGGTGTTGCGCCCAGGACGGAAGCCCATTTGACTTTCGCCAAGGTGACAGTCGAGAGCAGAACGAAGGCGGTTGAGGATCATGCGCATGAACAACTTAAGTGCGGCGCTCTGGATGCAGACTCCTCTGTAGTTGGCGGGGTCGTCAGGGGAACCTTTGTTTTTGTACAGCATAATACGGTAGCTGTGCTGCCACTCAGGAATCGGCGGCGCGTCGGCAAGCAGGATCCGGTTGCAGACGTCAAGCAGGAACCCCGTGAGCGCCGTCAGCTTAATCACCGGGGCGGGGAGCTGGTCAGGTCCAACGGCGGCATAAAAGCGGAGTTGCTTGGCGGCGGTGCTCAGCTCGAGCTCGGTGAACGGCGGGAGCTCGTTGGGGTCGGCCAGGGGTTCCGTCAGGGCTGGGTACGTGTAGTCCTGCTCAGCGGCGGGCGGCGTGGGCGGCGCAGGGACGTCCGCCGGTGCTACTGCCAGGCGTGCGGCCGCCAGAGGGCCAAGCGGCGGAGGCGGCGGGGGGCGCCGAGCAGCCGGGACTGGGAGGAATACCACTGGTCGAGCTGCTGCTGCGGTGAGCCAGAGAGCGTCCGCGGCGCCGGCTGCGCGCCGCCGGCGGGCCGTTGGGCGTGACGCAGGCGGGTCCAGGCGTACTTGCCGTGCTGGTCCTTGAGGTGGGCGAAGTACTCGCGGACATGAAGGTCCTCCTGCTCCTTGGTCGCCTGCCGGATGGCCGAGTGGTAATCGGCTTTGAGGCGGGCGTAGCGGGCGGGGTCGCTGTTGTCGCGCAGGGCTTGACGGGCCTGGATGACGGCGGGGAGCCGGTGCAGGCTGGTGAAGCGGGGCGGGCGGCGGGGGGGCAGTAGGGCCCCGGCCGCGGGCAGCTTGTCAGCGAGGTGCCGAAGGGCCGATGCCGGGCCGGCAGCGAACAGCTGGGCGTGGCTGGCCGGGATGTCCAGCGCGTCGACGCTGAGTCTGATGTAAACCGCTAAACCCCAAACCCATGCAGACCACAGTCAAGGACGCGTGCATGTCAAGCCATGCCAATTGTGAACCGTACAGCAATTTACTTTTCAAGCCTGAAGAGGTCTATAGCAGATAGTAGCCTGGAAGAGGTTACAGGGGCACATGTCCATTAGCGAGCGGAACAACACAGCATACACCCTACAAGCGTACCGCACAATGTCCTCCTGCAATTGTCTGCAGATCTCCCAATGCCGCAGACATCTCCACTGCTCTCATGGCGATTGCAAATGCTTCATGCCGCAGACATCTCCACTGCTCTCATGGCGATTGCAAATGCTTGAGTGCCGCACCTCTGCTTACAGCAGAAAAGCTTCCTCCGGGCGAGGCACCTGACTGGAACCAACACCCATTCCTTGGCTTGACAACGTGGCCATGACAGCATCGTGAATCTGCTTCGCCAACGCCCACACATCAGGACCCGCGCCCTGCACCGCCATGGCCACAGGCTGCACCGCTGCAATCGATGCAGCATTCACTGCCTGCGCCCCACTGTCAGGATATGCCCCAATATGCCTGACAGTCTTTTTTATTGAGTGTGCTAGTTTCGGGTATACCGGAACTTGTATGATTACTTTCTGCTACATTTGACATCATGGTTGGATCAAGCTCGTTCAGCTGATCAACTTTGCAAGTGGAATTTTCTTATTCTGACAACTGGTTAAAAAGATATGACCATTTGTGTAGTTATGGCCCACAGTGGATAGCATTAATGTGGACCTGAGTTATGCGTCAGACATACTGTGTACCGCTGTGGGGTAATAACCTGCAGTGTCTGGCGACACTTAAAGTTGAGCTATTAATTCTGGTCTCTTTACAAGTCAGGGAAAGAAAACAGACACACATGTTAGAGTACCTGTCTTAGACTAGAATCTCGTGGTGAATGATGTGCATCAACGGCCAATATTGAGCCGCCACCTTTGCCCTCGCAAAGTGCTTTCCATTTAGCCTCGGATGCTCCTTTGTCGCAGCACCGGTTTTGAACGCAGACTCAAAGTCAATATATTAAATCAGTAAAGCAATATACATTCGATCTTTAAGCCTTGCCACCTGTCCTACATTTTGACATGGTATCGAGCGGGGTGGCCTACTAAATTGCTGAAACTGGTCCGATTTATCGGGCAAATTGACTCCCTGAATCCGACGTCGGCACTTTATGCCAGTCGTGCATATCCTAGACGGGCTTCCCTGTATCGAAATTCAAGAACTCCAGTATTTAGACGATCGTCTCTACCTCGTATTTGCTGTTCTAAACCATCGTCGCATATTAGTCTTAATCTTTACCATTACGGATTGAGCGTCTCCGGCTTTCTCGGCTGTCTCCAGATTTTCACCTTGCCGAGACTCGGTTGTGACCAGATTTTAACCTTGCCGAGACAATCATGTCCGCAGCCGCGACAGCAGCAGCTACGAAAGCGACAAAAGATCTCAACATTCTACAGGCCTGCAAAAATATTACACAGTTCGACGGCCTCGACCCAGTAAAGTGGGATAACACCAAGATTCCTTTTCTGGCCGTAGTGACAGCATTCGGGATGCTGTCTGTCCTGCTTGGCAGCGAGGTCAATGAGGAACGCGACCTGATTCTTTTTGCGGCCCTTTGTCAGTGCCTCGTTGGACCGGCACTCAAAGTGGCAAACAGTGTTACTCAGAAAACTGGCAGCGTGGCATATCATCGCATCTGTGAAGAATATGAGCATCTCAAGCTGCAGATGAGCAACCGGCGAGCACTACGCCGCAAGCTAAATCGAATGAAGCTGGAACCCGGCGTTACAATGCGGCAATATATAACCGACGGGGAATTAACTTATAACGACCTGATTGCCACCGGCGCCAAAATGGCACCCGAGGATCTGGCCGAGAATCTGCTCGCCGGCGTGACCGAGGAGTTGCTTCCGTCCCTTGCCCAATTGAACCTTGGGGACGGTATCACCCTACAGGAAACTAAGGCGGCACTTCTTAAGGCCTGGGACCTTGTGCACGGTAACAAAGATTCCGCGGAGGCCACCGGGGTGTATCATACCTCCCACTCTGGACGCGGTGGCCGTGGCACCGGCCGTGGCAGGGGGCGTGGCGGTCACAATGGCGGGACCCAGCGGCCCAGCTGCACCCACTGCGGTCGCACCTCCCACCAGGAGCCGACCTGCTGGTGGAAGTATCCTCACCTACGGAACACTCGCGGCAACACCGGCGGGCCCGCCGCCCACCACACCACCGACACCCCACCGGCGCCCTCCCACGAGGCCCACGACCTCCCCCCCGGTTTCTGCTTCTAAACGCCTTATCCAGCTCCCCCGGGACAGGGCACAAGGGGTAGCAGCCAGCTGGGCCCAGCTAGCACCAGACGTGGGCCCTGGAGCTTTTCAACCTGCACTGCAGCAGGCGACAGCAGCCAGCCCCCCCAACCCGTCCTCTGGCCCTCCTGCATTGCTAGCGGCTAGTCGCCCACCCTGCCAGACGTGCCAGGTGCAGGTCTTCATGCCAGCAGCCAGCAGTGACCAGTACTGCAGTACCAGCATCAACCAGTCAACCTGTGTTCTTTTCTCCTGTGGCGCACTCCCAGGGACACCTGGGGGCCACCGGATGTCTTTCCAGGGTCCCAGCATTTTACCAGCAACAGCAGCCACAACCAAGTTTTTTCTAGGGTCACCAGCATTCTCCAAGCGACAGCCACTGTGGCGCACTCCCAGGGACACCTGGGGGCTACAGTCATCAAGTCTCCTCTCAGCTCCAACCAGATAGCCGTGTAAGGGGGGTGCCATGGGAGTGTACCCGGCTATACCCTCACTAGCTATAGGTTTCTCTGAGCAAGGGGGGAACAGGCACATTGTATGCAAGGGGGTGTCAGGATATGCCCCAATATGCCTGACAGTCTTTTTTATTGAGTGTGCTAGTTTCGGGTATACCGGAACTTGTATGATTACTTTCTGCTACATTTGACATCATGGTTGGATCAAGCTCGTTCAGCTGATCAACTTTGCAAGTGGAATTTTCTTATTCTGACAACTGGTTAAAAAGATATGACCATTTGTGTAGTTATGGCCCACAGTGGATAGCATTAATGTGGACCTGAGTTATGCGTCAGACATACTGTGTACGCTGTGGGGTAATAACCTGCAGTGTCTGGCGACACTTAAAGTTGAGCTATTAATTCTGGTCTCTTTACAAGTCAGGGAAGAAAACAGACACACATGTTAGAGTACCTGTCTTAGACTAGAATCTCGTGGTGAATGTGCATCAACGGCCAATATTGAGCCGCCACCTTGCCCTCGCAAAGTGCTTTCATTTAGCCTCGATGCTCCTTTGTCGCAGCACCGGTTTTGAACGCAGACTCAAGTCAATATATTAAATCAGTAAAGCAATATACATTCGATCTTTAAGCCTTGCCACCTGTCCTACATTTTGACACCCACCATGTACTGCATGCACGAAAGCCAATCCTGGCTCGGTTATCATGGTCTTGCCCGATTCCTGCTGCTTCTTCTTCTTCGATGCAGTCATGCGCACTTTATACCCCTTCCTCTCCAAGCACGCCTTCAGCACCTGGTTCGTGCGGTGCTGAATATGCTTCTGAAGGCGCGCCTTCTAGACACAAAATGTTGGCAATGTATGATTCCCAAACGGCATGATAGGCACATAATCAGTCCCATTAATTGCTTTGCGGCAGTCAATGCACCAGACACCTGTTGAAAAAAGAAGGTTATGCACGCTAGCGATTACCCGCGGCAGAAGCAATCAACACACCTCGCTAACAACTGCAACCACAATGTAATTCATGACGGGCCACTCACCGCTAGCCTGCTCTCCTGCTTCAATGTCTCCCCATTCTCAAGCCTCCATTGTAAACCTCTCCGTCTTCACCATCGTCATCGTCTTCCTCTTCCTCCACTCCGTCGTATCCGTGCTTCCTTTTCCTAAGATACCTAGGGTTGTTCAAGTCGCATGTGCGGCGTTGGCAACACTTCCAATAAACTTTGGCCGCCTCTACCCATTACCATTTATTCGTACTATCATAACATATCCAGGCGTTTGAAAAATCATTCCCTCGTTCGAACTTCTACGCCTGGTCGTCCATGACGAGGCAGTCATGACGGGACGCAGATGCACAAAAATAAAACAAGGCGACATCCCTTCAATCATTGACCAAAGAACAGAATAAGCGCAGAACTTGGATTTCAACACCACGCACCCATTAATACCAGCGAGCACGGCTGGCCTGCAACCGCCATCATTTCATAACCAGCCAGAAGCCAGGGCGCCCACACTCCATCCCGTTACCTCATCTTCCACGCACGGCTTCCGCTGCTTCCCTCTGCTCTTTCGCATTCTCCGCCAGCAACCTCGCCTTCTCCTCGTCCAACAATCCACTAAGAATAAAATCCCCTCTATTGGACGCCATTCAGACGAACTTTGCTAGCGTCTTTTCACCGGCCCCAGCACACATAATCTATAGCCGCTTACTGACAACAGCCGACAACAACAACTGCTGAATAGGCGAAAAAGGCTGATAACTACATTTTTATATTTCGCTGCATTTGCTAATAGACACGCACGTTCTCCCACTTCTCCATTACAATATAATTCTCCATCTATATATTATAATATATTACAATATAATTATCCATCGGGCCCGTGTACAGGCAAAGATCCCCGAAGTAACTTACTGAAACGTATCTTACAGCATCGGATCACTGGCACCTAATCTACAGGTGGTAGATTACCAACCAAGACCCGTCGCGGTAATTTACTCCGTCGGCAATGTACTACCAAAGATGTGCAGTCGTAACGTTACTTTTAGTTACGGCTAGTAAAATTACTACCTATCACCCTACTCGTAATGATTACGGCCTTGGATCTCACGCCTCGGATCTAGGTAGTAAGATAAGACCTCGTAATTTACGCCTCGGATGCTTTTACCACCCTCGGACGAAAAGTATAGTGAAGCCATGCCGTAATTCCAGCTGCTTGTTGTCGGTCGTTGCTTCGTATGTATCCAGTCGGTACTTAAATTGCATCGTATCGATTGAGCAACGATCGTTGCACAAGGTTACGTGCTCTGCCCGGCTAGGCCCAGGCGCCTGTGCCTAATAATGTGGGAAACATAGGGCAAATCAGCGTACAAATCCTCATTACTAATGTGCAAACCAAAGGGGATGTTAAGGGCCTTGCGCAGCATCTTCGTGACGGCGCCGTCGAGTCGTTGCTCCAGCTCCTGCATCAGTGTCCACGTCTCGGCGCCGTAGGTCAGGATCGTCAGAATGACGACCTTGAAGAGGTCACGCTTGACGATCCGGGTAGGCGGGTTGCTCCACCAGCGGCGGTGGTCATGGAGGTGCGCCCACGCCATGCCGATCCGTGTCGTCATGTCGTCCTCGCAGTCCGGGAAGCCAACTGCCGAGCAGCTTGAAGCGGCCTGAAGGAGGGTAGTTGACCCGCATCGTTAAGAGGCGGAGTGTGGGTGGGGCCCTGCCATGCCGAGGGCCAGGGCCTCCGTTTTGGGGCTGATTTCTAGACCAACCGCCCGAGCCTCGACGCCATGCAGGCAGTCCAGCCAAAGTTGGGCAGACTCCGGCTTCTCGATGAGCGTGATGTGTCGCATAATGAGGTCAGCTAGTAAATTCTGCTTGTTAGTCGGCCCCTTCCCCAAGCTCGTTCGTGATCGCTAGGCAGGGGCACGGCCTGCAATGCTAGCAAAGCGAGCACGTGCCTGGCGCATAACATAATCCTACAATAATAAACAGTACGGCGACAGGACGCAACCCTGCCAGACGCCGGTCTGCAGTGGGCATGGCGGGGTAATGCCGTGTTGAGTGCGCACCGAAGTGGTCGACCCTCATACAGCGTGCGGATGACGGTAATCATCAGGGAGTGGGACGCGAGCGCGAGCAAGTACAGCCCATAGAGCGTCCAGAGGACAGAATCAAAAAGCCTTGATGAAGTCGACGAAGATCAGGACATTGGCGGGAAACTCACCAGGTTGCAGGAGAGCGATTTCCTCGAAGAGGCGACGCGCGACAAAAGATGGCCATGACGGTGTTGCGCCCAGGACGGAAGCCCATTTGACTTTCGCCAAGGTGACAGTCGAGAGCAGAACGAAGGCGGTTGAGGATCATGCGCATGAACAACTTAAGTGCGGCGCTCTGGATGCAGACTCCTCTGTAGTTGGCGGGGTCGTCAGGGGAACCTTTGTTTTTGTACAGCATAATACGGTAGCTGTGCTGCCACTTCAGGAATCGGCGGCGGTCGGCAAGCAGGATCCGGTGTCAGACGTCAAGCAGGAACCCGTGAGCGCCCGTCAGCTTAATCACCGGGGCGGGGAGCTGGTCAGGTCCAACGGCGGCATAAAAGCGGAGTTGCTTGGCGGCGGTGCTCAGCTCGAGCTCGGTGAACGGCGGGAGCTCGTTGGGGTCGGCCAGGGGTTCCGTCAAGGGCTGGGTACGTGTAGTCCTGCTCAGCGGCGGGCGGCGTGGGCGGCGCAGGGACGTCCGCCGGTGCTACTGCCAGGCGTGCGGCCGCCAGAGGCCCAAGCGGCGGAGGCGGCGGGGGGGCGCCGAGCAGCCGGGACTGGGAGGAATACCACTGGTCGAGCTGCTGCTGCGGTGAGCCAGAGAGCGTCCGCGGCGCCGGCTGCGCGCCGCCGGCGGGCCGTTGGGCGTGACGCGCAGGCGGGTCCAGGCGTACTTGCCGTGCTGGTCCTTGAGGTGGCGAAGTACTCGCGGACATGAAGGTCTCCTGCTCCTTGGGCCTGCCGATGGCCGAGTGGTAATCGGCTTGAGGCGGGCGTAGCGGGCGGGGTCGCTGTTGTCGCGCAGGGCTTGACGGGCCTGGATGACGGCGGGGAGCCGGTGCAGGCTGGTGAAGCGGGGCGGCGCGGGGGGCAGTAGGGCCCCGGCCGCGGCAGCTTGTCACGCGAGGTGCCGAAGGGCCGATGCCGGGCCGGCAGCGAACAGCTGGGCGTGGCTGGCCGGGATGTCCAGCGCGTCGACGTGAGTCTGATGTAAACCGCTAAACCCCAAACCCATGCAGACCACAGTCAAGGACGCGTGCATGTCAAGCCATGCAATTGTGAACCGTACAGCAATTTACTTTTCAAGCCTGAAGAGGTCTATAGCAGATAGTAGCCTGGAAGAGGTTACAGGGCACATGTCCATTAGCGAGCGGAACAACACAGCATACACCCTACAAGCGTACCGCACAATGTCTCCTGCAATTGTCTGCAGATCTCCAATGCCGCAGACATCTCCACCTGCTCTCATGGCGATTGCAAATGCTTCATGCCGCAGACATCTCCACTGCTCTCATGGCGATTGCAAATGCTTGAGTGCCGCACCTCTGCTTACAGCAGAAAAGCTTCCTCCGGGCGAGGCACCTGACTGGAACCAACACCCATTCCTTGGCTTGACAACGTGGCCATGACAGCATCGTGAATCTGCTTCGCCAACGCCCACACATCAGGACCCGCGCCCTGCACCGCCATGGCCACAGGCTGCACCGCTGCAATCGATGCAGCATTCACTGCCCTGCCCCCACCATGTACTGCATGCACGAAAGCCAATCCTGGGCTCGTTATCATGGTCTTGCCGATTCCTGCTGCTTCTTCTTCTTCGATGCCGTCATGCGCACTTTATAACCCCTCCTCTCCAAGCACGCCTTCAGCACCTGGTTCGTGCGGTGCTGAATATGCTTCTGAGGCGCGCCTTCTAGACACAAAATGTTGGCAAGTATGATTCCCAAACGGTCATAT
Source organism: Mesostigma viride (assembly GCA_009746045.1). Classification (NCBI taxonomy): domain Eukaryota; kingdom Viridiplantae; phylum Streptophyta; class Mesostigmatophyceae; order Mesostigmatales; family Mesostigmataceae; genus Mesostigma; species Mesostigma viride. The sequence goes on from RPFO01000150.1 coordinate 22,142, forward strand.
AGGCACATAATCAGTCCCTTAATTGCTTTGCGGCAGTCAATGCACCAGAACACCTGTTGAAAAAAGAAGGTTATGCACGCTAGCGATTACCCGCGGCAAGAAGCATTCAAACACACCTCGCTAACAACTGCAACCACAATGTAATTCATGACGGCCACTCACCGCTAGCCTGCTCTCCTGCTTCAATGTCTCCCCATTCTCAAGGCCTCCATTGTAAACCCTCCGTCTTCACCATCGTCATCGTCTTCCTCTTCCTCCACTCCGTCGTATCCGTGCTTCCTTTTCCTAAAGATACCTAGGGTTGTTCAAGTCGCATGTGCGGCGTTTGGCACACTTCCAATAAAACTTTGGCCGCCTCTACCCATTCCATTTATTCGTACTATCATAACATATCCAGGCGTTTGAAAAATCATTCCTCGTTCGAACTTCTACGCCTGTCGTCCATGACGAGGCAGTCATGACGGGACGCAGATGCACAAAATAAAACAAGGCGACATCCCTTCAATCATTGACCAAAGAACAGAATAAGCGCAGAACTTGATTTCACACCACGCACCCATTAATACCAGCGAGCACGGCTGCCTGCAACCGCCATCATTTCATAACCAGCCAGAAGCCAGGCGCCCACACTCCATCCCGTTACCTCATCTTCCACGCACGGCTTCCGCTGCTTCCTCTGCTCTTTCGCATTCCTCCGCCAGCAACCTCGCCTTCTCCTCGTCCAACAATCCACTAAGAATAAAATCCCCTCTATTGGACGCCATTCAGACGAACTTTGCTAGCGTCTTTCACCGCCCCAGCACACATAATCTATAGCCGCTTACTGACAACAGCACAACAACAACTGCTGAATAGGCGAAAAAGGCTGATAACTACATTTTTATATTTCGCTGCATTTGCTAATAGACACGCACGTTCTCCCACTTCTCCATTACAATATAATTCCTCCATCTAATATATTATAATATATTACAATATAATTATCCATCGGCCTGTACAGGCAAAATCCCCGAAGTAACTTACTGAAACGTATCTTTACAGCATCGGATCACTGCACCTTATCTACAGGTGGTAGATACCAACCAAGACCCGTCGCGGTAATTTACTCCGTCGGCAATGTACTACCAAAGATGTGCAGATCGTAACGTTACTTTTAGTTACGGCTAGTAAATTACACCTATCACCCTACGTCGTAATGATTACGGCCTTGGACTCACGCCTCGGATCTAGTAGTAGATAAGACTCGTATTTTACGCCTCGGATGCTTTTTACCACCCTCGGACGAAAAGTATAGTGAAGCCATGCCGTAATTCCAGCTGCTTGTTGTCGGTCGTTGCTTCGTATGTATCCATCGGTACTTAATTGCATCGTATCGATGAGCAACGATCGTTGCACAAGGTTACTGCTCCGCATAGAGCTCGAATACGAAGCAGCTTGTTCACTGTTCCATATGAACCGGCGTTCATTCCCTATGACGACCATAAGCCGTCGAGTCGTGACAACGGATGTCACCCTGAAGGGGTTGGCGTATTATCAGGAGACACCAGCGCAGGTCAGAAATCGGGAGAATCCGGACCATGGTAGCTCGAGCCTGCCGTTATCTTGTCCGCGTGTTCGTGGCTTACTGTAGAGCGACTAGAAGACCTAGCGGCGTATTATGAAATAGTAATGATCACAGGTGCCAAATGCGAATAGAGGTTGCTGTCTGGCTGGTTCCGAGTGTGGAGCTAGAAACCCCTCAACGACAAAATGTTATCGCTGTTTCGGTTAAAACGGCGGACATAAGCGGAATTAACGGAAGTTTTGCGGACAGTGCTTTCTTTTCCGCGTGCGCTCACTGAAAAGGTAAACGGTCTTGCGTGTCAAAACAGCAGCAAGTAAAAGTCGCTGTGTTTAATTGCATGTGGTAGTATTGATGTAACACATATAACTGCCTGAAGCTTTTCAAGGATTGCCTGGGATGTGCCCATCATTATTCTGATTTTCTATGTTTTAACCTTTAACTTCTTGTGCCATGTAACGACTAAAAATGATCATCAACATCATCCACAGTCCAATATGAAAGATCTTTACCTGGGTTGCTTTCACTGAGTCGCCAGAACTCTCAAGTATCCGAGCAACGTTGAGATGGAGATTCCACAGCACGTGATTTACGGAATTCACAACCCCTTGTAGGACACAAGAAAGCCGTGTTAGACGCGAACCTCTGGGAATGCAGGAGTTATAGCCAAGGGGCTCTAATGGGATGGACAACAAAAGACAAGCTTTATTCATAACCATGGTGATCAAAACCAACGTAGCAACACATGGCGACCC
>RPFO01001882.1:0-24452 GCA_009746045.1 Mesostigma viride
GTGGATGTACGGGTGTGTTGCAGCCGCCCCAAGCGTGCGCGGTGTGTGTACATGTGTGTGCAGTTGCCCCCTTGCGTGCGCGGTGTGTGTACGTGTGTGTGCAGCCGCCCTTGCGTGCGCGGTGGATGTACGTGTGTGTGCAGTTGCCCCTTGCGTGCGCGGTGGATGTACGTGTGTGTGCAGCCGCCCCTTGCGTGCGCGGTGTATGCCAGTGTGTGTGCATGCCGGCCCTTGCGTGCAAGGTGTGTGTAAGTGTGTGTGCAGCCCCTTGCGTGCATGGTGTATGTACGTGTGTGTGCAGCTCACCCTTGCGTGCGCGGTGTGTGTACGTGTGTGTGCAGCCGCCCCGTGGTTGCGCGGTGTATGTACATGTGTGTGCAGTTGCCCCTTGCGTGCGCGGTGTATGTACGTGTGTGTGCAGCCGCCCCTTGCGTGCGCGGTGTAGGTACGTGTGTGTGCAGCCGCCCCAAGCGTGCGCGGTGTGTGTACATGTGTGTGCAGTTGCCCCTTGCGTGCGCGGTGTATGTACGTGTGTGTGCAGCCGCCCCGTGGTTGCGCGGTGTATGTACATGTGTGTGCAGTTGCCCCTTGCGTGCGCGGTGTATGTACGTGTGTGTGCAGCCGCCCCTTGCGTGCGCGGTGTAGGTACGTGTGTGTGCAGCCGCCCCAAGCGTGCGCGGTGTGTGTACATGTGTGTGCAGTTGCCCCTTGCGTGCGCGGTGTGTGTACGTGTGTGTGCAGCCGCCCCTTGCGTGCGCGGTGGATGTACGTGTGTGTGCAGTTGCCCCTTGCGTGCGCGGTGGATGTACGTGTGTGTGCAGCCGGCCCTTGCGTGCGCGGTGTGTGTACATGTGAGTGCAGCTGCCCCAAGCGTGCGCGGTGTGTGTACATGTGTGTGCAGTTGCCCCTTGCGTGCGCGGTGGATGTACGTGTGTGTGCAGCCGCCCCTTGCGTGCGCGGTGTAGGTACGTGTGTGTGCAGCCGCCCCAAGCGTGCGCGGTGTGTGTACGTGTGTGTGCAGTTGCCCCTTCCGTGCGCGGTGTGTGTACATGTGTGTGCAGTTGCCCCTTGCGTGCGCGGTGTATGTACATGTGTGTGCAGTTGCCCCTTGCGTGCGCGGTGTATGTACGTGTGTGTGCAGCCGCCCCTTGCGTGCGCGGTGTAGGTACGTGTGTGTGCAGCCGCCCCAAGCGTGCGCGGTGTGTGTACATGTGTGTGCAGTTGCCCCTTGCGTGCGCGGTGTGTGTACGTGTGTGTGCAGCCGCCCCTTGCGTGCGCGGTGGATGTACGTGTGTGTGCAGTTGCCCCTTGCGTGCGCGGTGGATGTACGTGTGTGTGCAGCCGCCCCTTGCGTGCGCGGTGTGTGTACATGTGAGTGCAGCTGCCCCAAGCGTGCGCGGTGTGTGTACATGTGTGTGCAGTTGCCCCTTGCGTGCGCGGTGGATGTACGTGTGTGTGCAGCCGCCCCTTGCGTGCGCGGTGTAGGTACGTGTGTGTGCAGCCGCCCCAAGCGTGCGCGGTGTGTGTACGTGTGTGTGCAGTTGCCCCTTGCGTGCGCGGTGTGTGTACATGTGTGTGCAGTTGCCCCTTGCGTGCGCGGTGTATGTACGTGTGTGTGCAGCCGGCCCTTGCGTGCGCGGTGTGTGTACATGTGAGTGCAGCTGCCCCAAGCGTGCGGTGTGTGTACATGTGTGTGCAGTTGCCCCTTGCGTGCGCGGTGGATGTACGTGTGTGTGCATGCCGGCAATTGCGTGCATGGTGTGTGTACGTGTGTGTGCAGCCGCCCCTTGCGTGCGCGGTGTGTGTACGTGTGTGTGCAGCCGGCCCTTGCGTGCGCGGTGTGTGTACATGTGAGTGCAGCTGCCCCAAGCGTGCGCGGTGTGTGTACGTGTGTGTGCAGCCGGCCCTTGCGTGCGCGGTGGATGTACATGTGTGTGCAGTCGCCCCTTGCGTGCGCGGTGTGTGTACATGTGAGTGCAGCTGCCCCAAGCGTGCGCGGTGTATGTACGTGTGTGTGCAGCCGCCCCGTGGTTGCGCGGTGTATGTACATGTGTGTGCAGTTGCCCCTTGCGTGCGCGGTGTATGTACGTGTGTGTGCAGCCGGCCCTTGCGTGCGCGGTGTAGGTACGTGTGTGTGCAGCCGCCCCAAGCGTGCGCTGTGTGTACATGTGTGTGCAGTTGCCCCTTGCGTGCGCGGTGTGTGTACGTGTGTGTGCAGCCGCCCCTTGCGTGCGCGGTGGATGTACGTGTGTGTGCAGTTGCCCCTTGCGTGCGCGGTGGATGTACGTGTGTGTGCAGCCGCCCCAAGCGTGCGCGGTGTGTGTACATGTGTGTGCAGTTGCCCCTTGCGTGCGCGGTGTGTGTACGTGTGTGTGCAGCCGCCCCTTGCGTGCGCGGTGGATGTACGTGTGTGTGCAGTTGCCCCTTGCGTGCGCGGTGGATGTACGTGTGTGTGCAGCCGCCCCTTGCGTGCGCGGTGTGTGTACATGTGAGTGCAGCTGCCCCAAGCGTGCGCGGTGTGTGTACATGTGTGTGCAGTTGCCCCTTGCGTGCGCGGTGGATGTACGTGTGTGTGCAGCCGCCCCTTGCGTGCGCGGTGTAGGTACGTGTGTGTGCAGCCGCCCCAAGCGTGCGCGGTGTGTGTACGTGTGTGTGCAGTTGCCCCTTGCGTGCGCGGTGTGTGTACATGTGTGTGCAGTTGCCCCTTGCGTGCGCGGTGTATGTACGTGTGTGTGCAGCCGGCCCTTGCGTGCGCGGTGTGTGTACATGTGAGTGCAGCCGCCCCTTGCGTGCATGGTGTATATCCAATTGCTGCTTTAGTTCCATTGGAGTGAGGGGCTGCCAGAGAAACATGTTTATTACAAATACGTGTTAGGCACACGTCCAAGCCATTAGCTAACCTAAGAATCTGCAGTTTCTAAGCTAACTAGGCCACACAACAAGGGCCGAAACATCATACCAGTCATAAGGACCTGGGCCAGTCAAGAGGACCTGGGCTTTGTAACATCCGTCTGGCAGCAAGGGTGGGTGGGTGGGAGCTGCAAAGAGGAGTGGTTGTTGCCCCGCCACAACCCTAAGTATCCACCGTCTACCTAGTCGTAGGTGGGGTGACGGACGCCAGCCCACTGACCAACCGGCCAGTGGCGCCGCGCCGTCCCCGGTCCACAGGACTGCCCCCGGTCCACAACACAAATTGGACCCGGTCCACAGTACCGTCCCCGGTACCCCCCCCCCCACAACACCGTACCCCCCCCCCTAGTACTGGCTACCTAGTCAGACCTGTCTACTGCGGCCTCCCCTCCCCCTTTGAGACTTCCGCAGGTCATAGATAGAACGAGCGTGAGCTCACAAAATCCAATTGCTGCTTTAGTTCCATTGGAGTGAGGGGCTGCCAGAGAAACATGTTTATTACAAATACGTGTTAGGCACACGTCCAAGCCATTAGCTAACCTAAGAATCTGCAGTTTCTAAGCTAACTAGGCCACACAACAAGGGCCGAAACATCATACCAGTCATAAGGACCTGGGCCAGTCAAGAGGACCTGGGCTTTGTAACATCCCGCACCCACTACCTGGCCACTTGGCCGCAAGCTGTCGTATGGCCCAGACTTCTCGTCGCCCCCCTTGTCCCCTGCCGCTACCAGTGCTTCATTAACCAGGCGGCAATACAAGGGGGAAGCCAAAAGTATCCCCGTAGGGACCCCCCACTCGGGGGGGTTCTCACCCATATGGGCACTGCCCTCGGCAGCCACCCCTGCAGGCTCGGCAATTCTTTGTACACCTTTCTTCACAGGCATAGCACCCCCGGCACCCCAATGACGCAGCTGCGTCTGGGATCCGCTATCGCCCCGCCCTAACATCCTTCCCCTTCCCCGCTGTGCACCGTCAGTCCCAACAACTCGTCCCCGCTTAAATTACGCGGCAACGACCCCACCATTCCGCGCTGGCCGCCGGCCGCTGTCGCCTCACTTGGCACGAGGAAATGTTAGGCTGTTTAGGGTGCTGCCCCCCTGGCGCTGGGGCTGCAGCCACCCCGCTCCTATGCTGGCCTGGGGGCTCGATTCCCCCTTCTTCCCATGCTCGTATAGCGCGCTCATGCACTATTCTTGACGATATTCATTAGCCAGGCCCAGCACATACGATACACCACGAACTTGCCTGCGGCGTATTCCCCCTCCGCCTGTAGCTGTTGCCACCCTAGCACCACGACTGCCCCGCTTTAGTTGTCCGATCAAGAGTCACTCCCGCGTCTATCCAGACCCCTCCCGCGAGCCCGGGGTGGCGAGTACAACGCAGCAGAAATAAAACAATCTGGCACTGGCAGCTACCGCCTGCACTTCGAACGGCAAGTTATTGGGGTGCTGCCGACCCCCGTCGCGCAGCCGTCATAACCTTAAATAAAACAGGCCCCCGAATAATAATTCGGAGGCCGGTAGCTGTGATTTACATTCGGCACCGCCATAGCAGTGCACACACGCCGTCAGTGGGCCGTCGACACAGCTGCAAAGAGGAGTGGTTGTTGCCCCGCCACAACCCTAAGTATCCACCGTCTACCTAGTCGTAGGTGGGGTGACGGACGCCAGCCCACTGACCAACCGGCCAGTGGCGCCGCGCCGTCCCCGGTCCACAGGACTGCCCCCGGTCCACAACACAAATTGGACCCGGTCCACAGTACCGTCCCCGGTACCCCCCCCCCACAACACCGTACCCCCCCCCCTAGTACTGGCTACCTAGTCAGACCTGTCTACTGCGGCCTCCCCTCCCCCTTTGAGACTTCCGCAGGTCATAGATAGAACGAGCGTGAGCTCACAAAGTACATGTGCTTGCACTGGCCCCGTGCGTGCGCGGTGTATGTACGTGTGTGTGCAGCCGCCCCTTGCGTGCGCGGTGTATGTACGTGTGTGCGCACTCGCCCCTTGCGTGCGCGGTGTATGTACGTGTGTGTGCAGCCGCCCCTTGCGTGCGCGGTGTATGTACATGTGTGTGCATCCTTGTCCTTGCGTGCGCGGTGTATGTACATGTGTTTGCACTCGCCCCTTGCGTGCGCGGTGTATGTACATGTGTGTGCAGCCGCCCCTTGCGTGCATGGTTTATGTACATGTGTGTGCAGTCGCCCCGTGCGTGCGCAGTGTATGTACGTGTGTGTGCATGCCGGCCCTTGCGTGCATGGTGTGTGTACGTGTGTGTGCAGCCGCCCCTTGCGTGCGCGGTGTATGTACATGTGTTTGCACTCGCCCATTGCGTGCGCGGTGTATGTACGTGTGTGTGCAGCCGCCCCTTGCGTGCGCGGTGGATGTACGTGTGTGCGCACTCGCCCCTTGCGTGCGCGGTGTATGTACGTGTGTGTGCAGCCGCCCCTTGCGTGCGCGGTGTATGTACATGTGTGTGCATCCTTGTCCTTGCGTGCATGGTGTATGTACATGTGAGTGCCGTCGCCCCAACCGTGCATTGTGTATGTACGTGTGTGTGCAGCCGCCCCTTGCGTGCATGGTGTGTGTACATGTGTGTGCATCCTTGTCCTTGCGTGCATGGTGTATGTACATGTGTTTGCACTCGCCCCTTGCGTGCGCGGTGTGTGTACGTGTGTGTGCAGCCGCCCCTTGCGTGCATGTGTGTGTACATGTGTGTGCATCCTTGTCCTTGCGTGCATGGTGTGTGTACATGTGTGTGCAGCCGCCCCTTGCGTGCGCGGTGGATGTACATGTGCGGGCAGTTGCCCCTTGCGTGCGCGGTGTATGTACATGTGTTTGCACTCGCCCCTTGCGTGCGCGGTGTATGTACATGTTTGTGCAGCCGCCCCTTGCGTGCATGGTGTATGTACATGTGCTTGCACTGGCCCCGTGCGTGCGCGGTGTATGTACGTGTGTGTGCAGCCGTCCCTTAATTGCGTGCGCGGTGTGTGTACGTGTGTGTGCAGCCGCCCCTTGCGTGCATGGTGTGTGTACATGTGTGTGCATCCTTGTCCTTGCGTGCATGGTGTATGTACATGTGTTTGCACTCGCCCCTTGCGTGCGCGGTGTGTGTACGTGTGTGTGCAGCCGCCCCTTGCGTGCATGGTGTGTGTACATGTGTGTGCATCCTTGTCCTTGCGTGCATGGTGTGTGTACATGTGTGTGCAGCCGCCCCTTGCGTGCGCGGTGGATGTACATGTGCGGGCAGTTGCCCCTTGCGTGCGCGGTGTATGTACATGTGTTTGCACTCGCCCCTTGCGTGCGCGGTGTATGTACATGTGTGTGCAGCCGCCCCTTGCGTGCATGGTGTATGTACATGTGCTTGCACTGGCCCCGTGCGTGCGCGGTGTATGTACGTGTGTGCGCACTCGCCCCTTGCGTGCGCGGTGTATGTACGTGCGTGTGCAGCCGCCCCTTGCGTGCGCGGTGTATGTATGTACATGTGTGTGCATCCTTGTCCTTGCGTGCGCGGTGTATGTACATGTGTTTGCACTCGCCCCTTGCGTGCGCGGTGGATGTACATGTGTGTGCAGCCGCCCCTTGCGTGCATGGTTTATGTACATGTGTGTGCAGTCGCCGGCCCCGTGCGTGCGCAGTGTATGTACGTGTGTGTGCAGCCGCCCCGTGCGTGCATGGTGTGTGTACGTGTGTGTGCAGCAGCCCCTTGCGTGCGCGGTGTATGTACGTTTCTGTGCATGCCGGCCCTTGCGTGCATGGTGTATGTACATGTGCTTGCAGCCGCCCCTTGCGTGCATGGTGTATGTACATGTGCTTGCACTGGCCCCGTGCGTGCGCGGTGTATGTACGTGTGTGCGCACTCGCCCCTTGCGTGCGCGGTGTATGTACGTGTGTGTGCAGCCGCCCCTTGCGTGCGCGGTGTATGTACATGTGTGTGCAGCCGCCCCTTGCGTGTGCGGTGGATGTACATGTGCGGGCAGTTGCCCCTTGCGTGCGCGGTGTATGTACATGTGTTTGCACTCGCCCCTTGCGTGCGCGGTGTATGTACATGTGTGTGCAGCCGCCCCTTGCGTGCATGGTGTATGTACATGTGCTTGCACTGGCCCCGTGCGTGCGCGGTGTATGTACGTGTGTGTGCAGCCGCCCCTTGCGTGCGCGGTGTATGTACGTGTGTGCGCACTCGCCCCTTGCGTGCGCGGTGTATGTACGTGTGTGTGCAGCCGCCCCTTGCGTGCGCGGTGTATGTACATGTGTGTGCATCCTTGTCCTTGCGTGCGCGGTGTATGTACATGTGTTTGCACTCGCCCCTTGCGTGCGCGGTGTATGTACATGTGTGTGCAGCCGCCCCTTGCGTGCATGGTTTATGTACATGTGTGTGCAGTCGCCCCGTGCGTGCGCAGTGTATGTACGTGTGTGTGCAGCCGCCCCTTGCGTGCGTGGTGTGTGTACATGTGAGTGCAGCCGCCCCTTGCGTGCGCGGTGTATGTACGTGTGTGTGCAGCAGCCCCTTGCGTGCTTTGTGTGTGTACATGTGTGTGAATCCTTGTCCTTGCGTGCATGGTGTGTGTACGTGTGTGTGCAGCCGCCCCTTGCGTGCATGGTGGATGTACATGTGAGTGCCGTTGCCCCTTGCGTGCGCGGTGTATGTACGTGTGTGTGCAGCCGTCCCTTAATTGCGTGCGCGGTGTGTGTACGTGTGTGTGCACTCGCCCCTTGCGTGCGCGGTGTATGTACGTGTGTGCAGCCGCCCCTTGCGTGCGCGGTGTATGCCAGTGTGTGTGCATGCCGGCCCTTGCGTGCAAGGTGGTGTGTAAGTGTGTGTGCAGCCCCTTGCGTGCATGGTGTATGTACGTGTGTGTGCAGCCGGCCCTTGCGTGCATGGTGTGTGTACATGTGAGTGCAGCCGTCCCTTCCGTGCATGGTGTGTGTACGTGTGTGTGCAGTTGCCCCTTGCGTGCGCAGTGTATGTACGTGTGTGTGCATGCCGGCCCTTGCGTGCATGGTGTGTGTACGTGTGTGTGCAGTTGCCCCTTGCATGCGCGGTGTATGTACATGTGAGTGCAGCCGCCCAAGAGTATGTACATGTGAGTGCCGTCGCCCCTAATTGCGTGCATTGTGTGTGTAAGTGTGTGTGCAGCAGCCCCTTGCGTGCGCGGTGTATGTACGTGTGTGTGCAGCCGCCCCTTGCGTGCTTTGTGTGTGTACATGTGTGTGCATCCTTGTCCTTGCGTGCATGGTGTATGTACATGTGTGTGCAGCCGGCCCTTGCGTGCGCGGTGGATGTACATGTGCGGGCAGTTGCCCCTTGCGTGCGCGGTGTATGTACGTGTGTGTGCAGCCGGCCCTTGCGTGCGCGGTGTATGTACGTGTGTGTGCAGCCGCCCCTTGCGTGCATGGTGAGTGTAAGTGTGTGTGCAGCAGCCCCTTGCGTGCGCAGTGTATGTACGTGTGTGTGCAGCCGCCCCTTGCGTGCGCGGTGTGTGTATACTGTGTGTGCATGCCGGCCCTTGCGTGCATGGTGTGTGTACGTGTGTGTGCAGCCGCCCCTTACATGGGCGGTGTATGTACGTGTGTGTGCATGCCGGCCCTTGCGTGCGCGGTGTATGTACGTGTTAATGCAGCCGCCCCTTGCGTGCGCAGTGTATGTCCATGTGTGGGCAGTTTCCCCTTGCGTGCGCGGTGTATGTACGTGTGTGTGCAGCCGGCCCTTGCGTGCGCGGTGTGTGACATGTGTGTGCAGTTGCCCCTTGCGTGCGCGGTGTATGTAAGTGTGTGTGCAGCCGGCCCTTGCGTGCGCGGTGTGTGTACATGTGAGTGCAGCTGCCCCAAGCGTGCGCGGTGTGTGTACATGTGTGTGCAGTTGCCCCTTGCGTGCGCGGTGGATGTACGTGTGTGTGCATGCCGGCAATTGCGTGCATGGTGTGTGTACGTGTGTGTGCAGCCGCCCCTTGCGTGCGCGGTGTATGCCAGTGTGTGTGCATGCCGGCCCTTGCGTGCAAGGTGTGTGTAAGTGTGTGTGCAGCCCCTTGCGTGCATGGTGTATGTACGTGTGTGTGCAGCTGCCCCTTGTGTCGCGGTGTGTGTACCGTGTGTGTGCAGCCGCCCCGTGGTTGCGCGGTGTATGTACATGTGTGTGCAGTTGCCCCTTGCGTGCGCGGTGTATGTACGTGTGTGTGCAGCCGCCCCTTGCGTGCGCGGTGTAGGTACGTGTGTGTGCAGCCGCCCCAAGCGTGCGCGGTGTGTGTACATGTGTGTGCAGTTGCCCCTTGCGTGCGCGGTGTATGTACGTGTGTGTGCAGCCGCCCCGTGGTTGCGCGGTGTATGTACATGTGTGTGCAGTTGCCCCTTGCGTGCGCGGTGTATGTACGTGTGTGTGCAGCCGCCCCTTGCGTGCGCGGTGTAGGTACGTGTGTGTGCAGCCGCCCCAAGCGTGCGCGCGGTGTGTGTACATGTGTGTGCAGTTGCCCCTTGCGTGCGCGGTGTGTGTACGTGTGTGTGCAGCCGCCCCTTGCGTGCGCGGTGGATGTACGTGTGTGTGCATGCCGGCAATTGCGTGCATGGTGTGTGTACGTGTGTGTGCAGCCGCCCCTTGCGTGCGCGTGTGTGTGTACGTGTGTGTGCACTCGCCCCTTGCGTGCGCGGTGGATGTACATGTGTGTGCAGCCGCCCCTTGCGTGCATGGTGTATGTACATGTGTGTGCAGCCGCCCCTTGCGTGCGCGGTGGATGTACATGTGTGTGCAGCCGAACCTTGCGTGCATGGTGTGTGTACCTGTGCGTGAAGTCGCTCCTTGCGTGCATGGTGTGTGTACGTGTGTGTGCAGCCGCCCCTTGCGTGCATGGTGTATGTACATGTGAGTGCCGTTGCCCCTTGCGTGCGCGGTGTATGTACGTGTGTGTGCAGCCGTCCCTTAATTGCGTGCGCGGTGTGTGTACGTGTGTGTGCACTCGCCCCTTGCGTGCGCGGTGTATGTACGTGTGTGCAGCCGCCCCTTGCGTGCGCGGTGTATGCCAGTGTGTGTGCATGCCGGCCCTTGCGTGCAAGGTGTGTGTAAGTGTGTGTGCAGCCCCTTGCGTGCATGGTGTATGTACGTGTGTGCAGCTCACCCTTGCGTGCGCGGTGTGTGTACGTGTGTGTGCAGCCGCCCCGTGGTTGCGCGGTGTATGTACATGTGTGTGCAGTTGCCCCTTGCGTGCGCGGTGTATGTACGTGTGTGTGCAGCCGCCCCTTGCGTGCGCGGTGTAGGTACGTGTGTGTGCAGCCGCCCCAAGCGTGCGCGGTGTGTGTACATGTGTGTGCAGTTGCCCCTTGCGTGCGCGGTGTATGTACGTGTGTGTGCAGCCGCCCCGTGGTTGCGCGGTGTATGTACATGTGTGTGCAGTTGCCCCTTGCGTGCGCGGTGTATGTACGTGTGTGTGCAGCCGCCCCTTGCGTGCGCGGTGTAGGTACGTGTGTGTGCAGCCCCCCAAGCGTGCGCGGTGTGTGTACATGTGTGTGCAGTTGCCCCTTGCGTGCGCGGTGTGTGTACGTGTGTGTGCAGCCGCCCCTTGCGTGCGCGGTGGATGTACGTGTGTGTGCAGTTGCCCCTTGCGTGCGCGGTGGATGTACGTGTGTGTGCAGCCGGCCCTTGCGTGCGCGGTGTGTGTACATGTGAGTGCAGAGCTGCTGCCCAAGCGTGCGCGGTGTGTGTACTTTGTGAGCTCACGCTCGTTCTATCTATGACCTGCGGAAGTCTCAAAGGGGAGGGGAGGCCGCAGTAGACATTTCTGACTAGGTAGCCAGTACTAGGGGGGGGGGGTACGGTGTTGTGGGGGGGGGGGTACCGGGGACGGTACTGCGGACCGGGTCCAATTTGTGTTGTGGACCGGGGCAGTCCTGTGGACCGGGGACGGCGCGGCGCCACTGGCCTGTTGGTCAGTGGGCTGGCGTCCGTCACCCCACCTACGACTAGGTAGACGGTGGATACTTAGGGTTGTGGCGGGGCAACAACCACTCCTCTTTGCAGCTGTGTCGACGGCCCACTGACGGCGTGTGTGCACTGCTATGGCGGTGCCGAATGTAAATCACAGCTATCGGCCTCCGAATTATCATTCGGGGGCCTGGAAAATTTAGGGTTATGACGGCTGCGCGACGGGGGTCGGCAGCACCCCAAGAAACTGCCATTCGAAGTGCGGGCGGTAGCTGCCAGTGCCAGATTGTTTTATTTTTGCCCGCCGGCGTTGTACTCGCCACCCCGAGCTCGCGGGAGGGGTCTGGATAGACGCGGGAGTGACTCTTGATCGGACAGCTATGGCGGGGCAATAGTGGTGCTCGGGTGGTAACAGCTACAGGCGGAGGGGAATTACGTCCCAGGCAAGTTTCGTTGTGGATCACGTGCGCTGGGCCTGGCTAATGAATATCGTCAAGAATAGTGCATGAGCGCGCTATACGAGCATGGGAAGAAGGGGGAATCGAGCCCCCAGGCCAGCGCAGGAGCGGGAGGGCTGCAGCCCCAGCGCCAGGGGGGCAGCATCCTAAACGGCCTAACATTTCTTCGTATTAAGTGAGGCGCAGCGGCCTGCGGCCAGGGCGGAATGGCGGGGTCGTTGCCGCGTAATTTAAGCGGGGACGAGTTGTTGGGACCGGAGGTGCACAGCGGGGAAGGGGAAGGATGTTAGGGCGGGGCGATAGCGGATCCCAGACGCAGCTGCGTCATTGGGGTGCCGGGGGTGCTATGCCTGTGAAGAAAGGTGTAAAAAGAATTGCCGAAGCCTGCAGGGGTGGCTGCCGAGGGCAGTGCCCACATGGGTGAGAACCCCCCGCAGTGGGGGGGTCCCTACGGGGATACTTTTGGCTTCCCCCTTGTATTGCCGCCTGGTTAATGAAGCACTGGTAGCGGCAGGGGACAAGGGGGGCGACGTGAAGTCTGGGCCATACGACAGCTTGCGGCCAAGTGGCCAGGTAGTGGGTGCGGGATGTTACAAAGCCCAGGTCCTCTTGACTGGCCCAGGTCCTTATGACTGGTATGATGTTTCGGCCCTTGTTGTGTGGCCTAGTTAGCTTAGAAACTGCAGATTCTTAGGTTAGCTCATGGCTTGGACGTGTGCCTAACACGCATTTGTAATAAATATGTTTCTCTGGCAGCCCCTCACTCCAATGGAACTAAAGCAGCAATTGGATTTTGTGAGCTCACGCTCGTTCTATCTATGACCTGCGGAAGTCTCAAAGGGGGAGGGGAGGCCGCAGTAGACATTTCTGACTAGGTAGCCAGTACTAGGGGGGGGGGTACGGTGTTGTGGGGGGGGGGGTACCGGGGACGGTACTGCGGACCGGGTCCAATTTGTGTTGTGGACCGGGGGCAGTCCTGTGGACCGGGGACGGCGCGGCGCCACTGGCCTGTTGGTCAGTGGGCTGGCGTCCGTCACCCCACCTACGACTAGGTAGACGGTGGATACTTAGGGTTGTGGCGGGGCAACAACCACTCCTCTTTGCAGCTCCCACCCACCCACCCTTGCTGCCAGACGGATGTTACAAAGCCCAGGTCCTCTTGACTGGCCCAGGTCCTTATGACTGGTATGATGTTTCGGCCCTTGTTGTGTGGCCTAGTTAGCTTAGAAACTGCAGATTCTTAGGTTAGCTCATGGCTTGGACGTGTGCCTAACACGCATTTGTAATAAATATGTTTCTCTGGCAGCCCCTCACTCCAATGGAACTAAAGCAGCAATTGGATATGTGTGTGCAGTTGCCCCTTGCGTGCGCGGTGGATGTACGTGTGTGTGCAGCCGCCCCTTGCGTGCGCGGTGTAGGTACGTGTGTGTGCAGCCGCCCCAAGCGTGCGCGGTGTGTGTACGTGTGTGTGCAGTTGCCCCTTCCGTGCGCGGTGTGTGTACATGTGTGTGCAGTTGCCCCTTGCGTGCGCGGTGTATGTACATGTGTGTGCAGTTGCCCCTTGCGTGCGCGGTGGATGTACGTGTGTGTGCAGCCGCCCCGTGCGTGCATGGTGTGTGTACGTGTGTGTGCAGCAGCCCCTTGCGTGCGCGGTGTATGTACGTTTCTGTGCATGCCGGCCCTTGCGTGCATGGTGTATGTACATGTGCTTGCAGCCGCCCCTTGCGTGCATGGTGTATGTACATGTGCTTGCACTGGCCCCGTGCGTGCGCGGTGTATGTACGTGTGTGCGCACTCGCCCCTTGCGTGCGCGGTGTATGTACGTGTGTGTGCAGCCGCCCCTTGCGTGCGCGGTGTATGTACATGTGTGTGCAGCCGCCCCTTGCGTGTGCGGTGGATGTACATGTGCGGGCAGTTGCCCCTTGCGTGCGCGGTGTATGTACATGTGTTTGCACTCGCCCCTTGCGTGCATGGTGTATGTACATGTGTGTGCAGCCGCCCCTTGCGTGCATGGTGTATGTACATGTGCTTGCACTGGCCCCGTGCGTGCGCGGTGTATGTACGTGTGTGTGCAGCCGCCCCTTGCGTGCGCGGTGTATGTACGTGTGTGCGCACTCGCCCCTTGCGTGCGCGGTGTAGGTACGTGTGTGTGCAGCCGCCCCTTGCGTGCGCGGTGTATGTACATGTGTGTGCATCCTTGTCCTTGCGTGCGCGGTGTATGTACATGTGTTTGCACTCGCCCCTTGCGTGCGCGGTGTATGTACATGTGTGTGCAGCCGCCCCTTGCGTGCATGGTTTATGTACATGTGTGTGCAGTCGCCCCGTGCGTGCGCAGTGTATGTACGTGTGTGTGCAGCCGCCCCTTGCGTGCGTGGTGTGTGTACATGTGAGTGCAGCCGCCCTTGCGTGCATGGTGTATGTACATGTGTGTGCAGCCGCCCCTTGCGTGCGCGGTGGATGTACATGTGTGTGCAGCCGAACCTTGCGTGCATGGTGTGTGTACCTGTGCGTGAAGTCGCTCCTTGCGTGCATGGTGTGTGTACGTGTGTGTGCAGCCGCCCCTTGCGTGCATGGTGTATGTACATGTGAGTGCCGTTGCCCCTTGCGTGCGCGGTGTATGTACGTGTGTGTGCAGCCGTCCCTTAATTGCGTGCGCGGTGTGTGTACGTGTGTGTGCACTCGCCCCTTGCGTGCGCGGTGTATGTACGTGTGTGCAGCCGCCCCTTGCGTGCGCGGTGTATGCCAGTGTGTGTGCATGCCGGCCCTTGCGTGCAAGGTGTGTGTAAGTGTGTGTGCAGCCCCTTGCGTGCATGGTGTATGTACGTGTGTGTGCAGCTCACCCTTGCGTGCGCGGTGTGTGTACGTGTGTGTGCAGCCGCCCCGTGGTTGCGCGGTGTATGTACATGTGTGTGCAGTTGCCCCTTGCGTGCGCGGTGTATGTACGTGTGTGTGCAGCCGCCCCTTGCGTGCGCGGTGTAGGTACGTGTGTGTGCAGCCGCCCCAAGCGTGCGCGGTGTGTGTACATGTGTGTGCAGTTGCCCCTTGCGTGCGCGGTGTATGTACGTGTGTGTGCAGCCGCCCCGTGGTTGCGCGGTGTATGTACATGTGTGTGCAGTTGCCCCTTGCGTGCGCGGTGTATGTACGTGTGTGTGCAGCCGCCCCTTGCGTGCGCGGTGTAGGTACGTGTGTGTGCAGCCGCCCCAAGCGTGCGCGGTGTGTGTACATGTGTGTGCAGTTGCCCCTTGCGTGCGCGGTGTGTGTACGTGTGTGTGCAGCCGCCCCTTGCGTGCGCGGTGGATGTACGTGTGTGTGCAGTTGCCCCTTGCGTGCGCGGTGGATGTACGTGTGTGTGCAGCCGGCCCTTGCGTGCGCGGTGTGTGTACATGTGAGTGCAGCTGCCCCAAGCGTGCGCGGTGTGTGTACATGTGTGTGCAGTTGCCCCTTGCGTGCGCGGTGGATGTACGTGTGTGTGCAGCCGCCCCTTGCGTGCGCGGTGTAGGTACGTGTGTGTGCAGCCGCCCCAAGCGTGCGCGGTGTGTGTACGTGTGTGTGCAGTTGCCCCTTCCGTGCGCGGTGTGTGTACATGTGTGTGCAGTTGCCCCTTGCGTGCGCGGTGTATGTACATGTGTGTGCAGTTGCCCCTTGCGTGCGCGGTGTATGTACGTGTGTGTGCAGCCGCCCCTTGCGTGCGCGGTGTAGGTACGTGTGTGTGCAGCCGCCCCAAGCGTGCGCGGTGTGTGTACATGTGTGTGCAGTTGCCCCTTGCGTGCGCGGTGTGTGTACGTGTGTGTGCAGCCGCCCCTTGCGTGCGCGGTGGATGTACGTGTGTGTGCAGTTGCCCCTTGCGTGCGCGGTGGATGTACGTGTGTGTGCAGCCGCCCCTTGCGTGCGCGGTGTGTGTACATGTGAGTGCAGCTGCCCCAAGCGTGCGCGGTGTGTGTACATGTGTGTGCAGTTGCCCCTTGCGTGCGCGGTGGATGTACGTGTGTGTGCAGCCGCCCCTTGCGTGCGCGGTGTAGGTACGTGTGTGTGCAGCCGCCCCAAGCGTGCGCGGTGTGTGTACGTGTGTGTGCAGTTGCCCCTTGCGTGCGCGGTGTGTGTACATGTGTGTGCAGTTGCCCCTTGCGTGCGCGGTGTATGTACGTGTGTGTGCAGCCGGCCCTTGCGTGCGCGGTGTGTGTACATGTGAGTGCAGCTGCCCCAAGCGTGCGCGGTGTGTGTACATGTGTGTGCAGTTGCCCCTTGCGTGCGCGGTGGATGTACGTGTGTGTGCATGCCGGCAATTGCGTGCATGGTGTGTGTACGTGTGTGTGCAGCCGCCCCTTGCGTGCGCGGTGTGTGTACGTGTGTGTGCAGCCGGCCCTTGCGTGCGCGGTGTGTGTACATGTGAGTGCAGCTGCCCCAAGCGTGCGCGGTATGTGTACGTGTGTGTGCAGCCGGCCCTTGCGTGCGCGGTGGATGTACATGTGTGTGCAGTCGCCCCTTGCGTGCGCGGTGTGTGTACATGTGAGTGCAGCTGCCCCAAGCGTGCGCGGTGTATGTACGTGTGTGTGCAGCCGCCCCGTGGTTGCGCGGTGTATGTACATGTGTGTGCAGTTGCCCCTTGCGTGCGCGGTGTATGTACGTGTGTGTGCAGCCGGCCCTTGCGTGCGCGGTGTAGGTACGTGTGTGTGCAGCCGCCCCAAGCGTGCGCGGTGTGTGTACATGTGTGTGCAGTTGCCCCTTGCGTGCGCGGTGTGTGTACGTGTGTGTGCAGCCGCCCCTTGCGTGCGCGGTGGATGTACGTGTGTGTGCAGTTGCCCCTTGCGTGCGCGGTGGATGTACGGGTGTGTGCAGCCGCCCCAAGCGTGCGCGGTGTGTGTACATGTGTGTGCAGTTGCCCCTTGCGTGCGCGGTGTGTGTACGTGTGTGTGCAGCCGCCCCTTGCGTGCGCGGTGGATGTACGTGTGTGTGCAGTTGCCCCTTGCGTGCGCGGTGTGTGTACGTGTGTGTGCAGCCGCCCCTTGCGTGCGCGGTGTGTGTACATGTGAGTGCAGCTGCCCCAAGCGTGCGCGGTGTGTGTACATGTGTGTGCAGTTGCCCCTTGCGTGCGCGGTGGATGTACGTGTGTGTGCAGTTGCCCCTTGCGTGCGCGGTGTAGGTACGTGTGTGTGCAGCCGCCCCAAGCGTGCGCGGTGTGTGTACGTGTGTGTGCAGTTGCCCCTTGCGTGCGCGGTGTGTGTACATGTGTGTGCAGTTGCCCCTTGCGTGCGCGGTGTATGTACGTGTGTGTGCAGCCGGCCCTTGCGTGCGCGGTGTGTGTACATGTGAGTGCAGCTGCCCCAAGCGTGCGCGGTGTGTGTACATGTGTGTGCAGTTGCCCCTTGCGTGCGCGGTGGATGTACGTGTGTGTGCATGCCGGCAATTGCGTGCATGGTGTGTGTACGTGTGTGTGCAGCCGCCCCTTGCGTGCGCGGTGTAGGTACGTGTGTGTGCAGCCGCCCCAAGCGTGCGCGGTGTGTGTACATGTGTGTGCAGTTGCCCCTTGCGTGCGCGGTGTGTGTACGTGTGTGTGCAGCCGCCCCTTGCGTGCGCGGTGGATGTACGTGTGTGTGCAGTTGCCCCTTGCGTGCGCGGTGGATGTACGTGTGTGTGCAGCCGGCCCTTGCGTGCGCGGTGTGTGTACATGTGAGTGCAGCTGCCCCAAGCGTGCGCGGTGTGTGTACATGTGTGTGCAGTTGCCCCTTGCGTGCGCGGTGGATGTACGTGTGTGTGCAGCCGCCCCTTGCGTGCGCGGTGTAGGTACGTGTGTGTGCAGCCGCCCCAAGCGTGCGCGGTGTGTGTACGTGTGTGTGCAGTTGCCCCTTGCGTGCGCGGTGTGTGTACATGTGTGTGCAGTTGCCCCTTGCGTGCGCGGTGTGTGTACATGTGTGTGCAGCCGCCCAACAGTATGTACATGTGAGTGCCGTCGCCCCTTGCGTGCATTGTGTGTGTAAGTGTGTGTGCAGCAGCCCCTTGCGTGCATGGTGGATGTACATGTGTGTGCGGCCGCCCCTTGCGTGCGCGGTGGATGTACGTTTGTGTGCAGTCGCCCCTTGCGTGCATTGTATGTGTACTTTGTGAGCTCACGCTCGTTCTATCTATGACCTGCGGAAGTCTCAAAGGGGGAGGGGAGGCCGCAGTAGACAGGTCTGACTAGGTAGCCAGTACTAGGGGGGGGGGTACGGTGTTGTGGGGGGGGGGTACCGGGGACGGTACTGTGGACCGGGTCCAATTTGTGTTGTGGACCGGGGGCAGTCCTGTGGACCGGGGACGGCGCGGCGCCACTGGCCGGTTGGTCAGTGGGCTGGCGTCCGTCACCCCACCTACGACTAGGTAGACGGTGGATACTTAGGGTTGTGGCGGGGCAACAACCACTCCTCTTTGCAGCTGTGTCGACGGCCCACTGACGGCGTGTGTGCACTGCTATGGCGGTGCCGAATGTAAATCACAGCTACCGGCCTCCGAATTATTATTCGGGGGCCTGTTTTATTTAAGGTTATGACGGCTGCGCGACGGGGGTCGGCAGCACCCCAATAACTTGCCGTTCGAAGTGCAGGCGGTAGCTGCCAGTGCCAGATTGTTTTATTTCTGCTGCGTTGTACTCGCCACCCCGGGCTCGCGGGAGGGGTCTGGATAGACGCGGGAGTGACTCTTGATCGGACAACTAAAGCGGGGCAGTCGTGGTGCTAGGGTGGCAACAGCTACAGGCGGAGGGGGAATACGCCGCAGGCAAGTTCGTGGTGTATCGTATGTGCTGGGCCTGGCTAATGAATATCGTCAAGAATAGTGCATGAGCGCGCTATACGAGCATGGGAAGAAGGGGGAATCGAGCCCCCAGGCCAGCATAGGAGCGGGGTGGCTGCAGCCCCAGCGCCAGGGGGGCAGCACCCTAAACAGCCTAACATTTCCTCGTGCCAAGTGAGGCGACAGCGGCCGGCGGCCAGCGCGGAATGGTGGGGTCGTTGCCGCGTAATTTAAGCGGGGACGAGTTGTTGGGACTGACGGTGCACAGCGGGGAAGGGGAAGGATGTTAGGGCGGGGCGATAGCGGATCCCAGACGCAGCTGCGTCATTGGGGTGCCGGGGGTGCTATGCCTGTGAAGAAAGGTGTACAAAGAATTGCCGAGCCTGCAGGGGTGGCTGCCGAGGGCAGTGCCCATATGGGTGAGAACCCCCCCGAGTGGGGGGTCCCTACGGGGATACTTTTGGCTTCCCCCTTGTATTGCCGCCTGGTTAATGAAGCACTGGTAGCGGCAGGGGACAAGGGGGGCGACGAGAAGTCTGGGCCATACGACAGCTTGCGGCCAAGTGGCCAGGTAGTGGGTGCGGGATGTTACAAAGCCCAGGTCCTCTTGACTGGCCCAGGTCCTTATGACTGGTATGATGTTTCGGCCCTTGTTGTGTGGCCTAGTTAGCTTAGAAACTGCAGATTCTTAGGTTAGCTAATGGCTTGGACGTGTGCCTAACACGTATTTGTAATAAACATGTTTCTCTGGCAGCCCCTCACTCCAATGGAACTAAAGCAGCAATTGGATTTTGTGAGCTCACGCTCGTTCTATCTATGACCTGCGGAAGTCTCAAAGGGGGAGGGGAGGCCGCAGTAGACAGGTCTGACTAGGTAGCCAGTACTAGGGGGGGGGGTACGGTGTTGTGGGGGGGGGGTACCGGGGACGGTACTGTGGACCGGGTCCAATTTGTGTTGTGGACCGGGGGCAGTCCTGTGGACCGGGGACGGCGCGGCGCCACTGGCCGGTTGGTCAGTGGGCTGGCGTCCGTCACCCCACCTACGACTAGGTAGACGGTGGATACTTAGGGTTGTGGCGGGGCAACAACCACTCCTCTTTGCAGCTCCCACCCACCCACCCTTGCTGCCAGACGGATGTTACAAAGCCCAGGTCCTCTTGACTGGCCCAGGTCCTTATGACTGGTATGATGTTTCGGCCCTTGTTGTGTGGCCTAGTTAGCTTAGAAACTGCAGATTCTTAGGTTAGCTAATGGCTTGGACGTGTGCCTAACACGTATTTGTAATAAACATGTTTCTCTGGCAGCCCCTCACTCCAATGGAACTAAAGCAGCAATTGGATGTGTGTGTGCATGCCGGCCTTTGCGTGCGCGGTGTATGTACGTGTGTGTGCAGCCGCCCCTTGCGTGCGCGGTGGATGTACATGTGTGTGCCGTCGCCCCAAGCGTGCATTGTGTGTGTACGTGTGTGTGCAGCAGCCCCTTGCGTGCATGGTTTGTGTACATGTGTGTGCAGCCGCCCCTTGCGTGCATGGTGTATGTACATGTGAGTGCAGCCGGCCCTTGCGTGCATGGTGTGTGTACGTGTGTGTGCAGCCGCCCCTTGCGTGCGCGGTGTGTGTACGTGTGTGTGCAGTTGCCCCTTGCGTGCGCGGTGTGTGTACATGTGTGTGCAGTTGCCCCTTGCGTGCGCGGTGTATGTACGTGTGTGTGCAGCCGGCCCTTGCGTGCGCGGTGTGTGTACATGTGTGTGCAGTTGCCCCTTGCGTGCGCGGTGTATGTACGTGTGTGTGCAGCCGCCCCGTGGTTGCGCGGTGTATGTACATGTGTGTGCAGTTGCCCCTTGCGTGCGCGGTGTATGTACGTGTGTGTGCAGCCGCCCTTGCGTGCGCGGTGTAGGTACGTGTGTGTGCAGCCGCCCCAAGCGTGCGCGGTGTGTGTACATGTGTGTGCAGTTGCCCCTTGCGTGCGCGGTGTGTGTACGTGTGTGTGCAGCCGCCCCTTGCGTGCGCGGTGGATGTACGTGTGTGTGCAGTTGCCCCTTGCGTGCGCGGTGTATGTACGTGTGTGTGCAGCCGGCCCTTGCGTGCGCGGTGTGTGTACATGTGAGTGCAGCTGCCCCAAGCGTGCGCGGTGTGTGTACATGTGTGTGCAGTTGCCCCTTGCGTGCGCGGTGGATGTACGTGTGTGTGCAGCCGCCCCTTGCGTGCGCGGTGTAGGTACGTGTGTGTGCAGCCGCCCCAAGCGTGCGCGGTGTGTACGTGTGTGTGCAGTTGCCCCTTCCGTGCGCGGTGTGTGTACATGTGTGTGCAGTTGCCCCTTGCGTGCGCGGTGTATGTACATGTGTGTGCAGTTGCCCCTTGCGTGCGCGGTGTATGTACGTGTGTGTGCAGCCGCCCCTTGCGTGCGCGGTGTAGGTACGTGTGTGTGCAGCCGCCCCAAGCGTGCGCGGTGTGTGTACATGTGTGTGCAGTTGCCCCTTGCGTGCGCGGTGTGTGTACGTGTGTGTGCAGCCGCCCCTTGCGTGCGCGGTGGATGTACGTGTGTGTGCAGTTGCCCCTTGCGTGCGCGGTGGATGTACGTGTGTGTGCAGCCGCCCCTTGCGTGCGCGGTGTGTGTACATGTGAGTGCAGCTGCCCCAAGCGTGCGCGGTGTGTGTACATGTGTGTGCAGTTGCCCCTTGCGTGCGCGGTGGATGTACGTGTGTGTGCAGTTGCCCCTTGCGTGCGCGGTGTAGGTACGTGTGTGTGCAGCCGCCCCAAGCGTGCGCGGTGTGTGTACGTGTGTGTGCAGTTGCCCCTTGCGTGCGCGGTGTGTGTACATGTGTGTGCAGTTGCCCCTTGCGTGCGCGGTGTATGTACGTGTGTGTGCAGCCGGCCCTTGCGTGCGCGGTGTGTGTACATGTGAGTGCAGCTGCCCCAAGCGTGCGCGGTGTGTGTACATGTGTGTGCAGTTGCCCCTTGCGTGCGCGGTGGATGTACGTGTGTGTGCATGCCGGCAATTGCGTGCATGGTGTGTGTACGTGTGTGTGCAGCCGCCCCTTGCGTGCGCGGTGTGTGTACGTGTGTGTGCAGCCGGCCCTTGCGTGCGCGGTGTGTGTACATGTGAGTGCAGCTGCCCCAAGCGTGCGCGGTGTGTGTACGTGTGTGTGCAGCCGGCCCTTGCGTGCGCGGTGGATGTACATGTGTGTGCAGTCGCCCCTTGCGTGCGCGGTGTGTGTACATGTGAGTGCAGCTGCCCCAAGCGTGCGCGGTGTATGTACGTGTGTGTGCAGCCGCCCCGTGGTTGCGCGGTGTATGTACATGTGTGTGCAGTTGCCCCTTGCGTGCGCGGTGTATGTACGTGTGTGTGCAGCCGCCCTTGCGTGCGCGGTGTAGGTACGTGTGTGTGCAGCCGCCCCAAGCGTGCGCGGTGTGTGTACATGTGTGTGCAGTTGCCCCTTGCGTGCGCGGTGTGTGTACGTGTGTGTGCAGCCGCCCCTTGCGTGCGCGTTGGATGTACGTGTGTGTGCAGTTGCCCCTTGCGTGCGCGGTGGATGTACGGGTGTGTGCAGCCGCCCCAAGCGTGCGCGGTGTGTGTACATGTGTGTGCAGTTGCCCCTTGCGTGCGCGGTGTGTGTACGTGTGTGTGCAGCCGCCCCTTGCGTGCGCGGTGGATGTACGTGTGTGTGCAGTTGCCCCTTGCGTGCGCGGTGGATGTACGTGTGTGTGCAGCCGCCCCTTGCGTGCGCGGTGTGTGTACATGTGAGTGCAGCTGCCCAAGCGTGCGCGGTGTGTGTACATGTGTGTGCAGTTGCCCCTTGCGTGCGCGGTGGATGTACGTGTGTGTGCAGTTGCCCCTTGCGTGCGCGGTGTAGGTACGTGTGTGTGCAGCCGCCCCAAGCGTGCGCGGTGTGTGTACGTGTGTGTGCAGTTGCCCCTTGCGTGCGCGGTGTGTGTACATGTGTGTGCAGTTGCCCCTTGCGTGCGCGGTGTATGTACGTGTGTGTGCAGCCGGCCCTTGCGTGCGCGGTGTGTGTACATGTGAGTGCAGCTGCCCCAAGCGTGCGCGGTGTGTGTACATGTGTGTGCAGTTGCCCCTTGCGTGCGCGGTGGATGTACGTGTGTGTGCATGCCGGCAATTGCGTGCATGGTGTGTGTACGTGTGTGTGCAGCCGCCCCTTGCGTGCGCGGTGTAGGTACGTGTGTGTGCAGCCGCCCCAAGCGTGCGCGGTGTGTGTACATGTGTGTGCAGTTGCCCCTTGCGTGCGCGGTGTGTACGTGTGTGTGCAGCCGCCCCTTGCGTGCGCGGTGGATGTACGTGTGTGTGCAGTTGCCCCTTGCGTGCGCGGTGGATGTACGTGTGTGTGCAGCCGGCCCTTGCGTGCGCGGTGTGTGTACATGTGAGTGCAGCTGCCCCAAGCGTGCGCGGTGTGTGTACATGTGTGTGCAGTTGCCCCTTGCGTGCGCGGTGGATGTACGTGTGTGTGCAGCCGCCCCTTGCGTGCGCGGTGTAGGTACGTGTGTGTGCAGCCGCCCCAAGCGTGCGCGGTGTGTACGTGTGTGTGCAGTTGCCCCTTGCGTGCGCGTGTGTGTACATGTGTGTGCAGTGCCCCTTGCGTGCGCGGTGTGTGTACATATGTGTGCAGCCGCCCAACAGTATGTACATGTGAGTGCCGTCGCCCTTGCGTGCATTGTGTGTGTAGTGTGTGTGCAGCAGCCCCTTGCGTGCATGGTGGATGTACATGTGTGTGCGGCCGCCCTTGCGTGCGCGGTGGATGTACGTTTGTGTGCAGTCGCCCCTTGCGTGCATTGTATGTGTACGTGTGTGTGCATGCCGGCCTTTGCGTGCGCGGTGTATGTACGTGTGTGTGCAGCCGCCCCTTGCGTGCGCGGTGGATGTACATGTGTGTGCCGTCGCCCCAAGCGTGCATTGTGTGTGTACGTGTGTGTGCAGCAGCCCCTTGCGTGCATGGTTTGTGTACATGTGTGTGCAGCCGCCCCTTGCGTGCATGGTGTATGTACATGTGAGTGCAGCCGGCCCTTGCGTGCATGGTGTGTGTACGTGTGTGTGCAGCCGCCCCTTGCGTGCGCGGTGTATGTACGTGTGTGCGCACTCGCCCCTTGCGTGCGCGGTGTATGTACGTGTGTGTGCAGTTGCCCCTTGCGTGCGCGGTGGATGTACGGTGTGTGCAGCCGCCCCTTGCGTGCGCGGTGTGTGTACGTGTATGTGCAGCCGCCCCTTGCGTGCATGTACAATGTGTGAAGAAATAAGCAATAGTGAATGAAATAGTAAAAAGAAAAATCATTCCAGCATATGTATGTACAAGTTTTTAGTAGTACACTATGACTATCGTCAAATATAACAATTTTCTATATTTTCATACACACACGAACAACACACCCAACACACACACACACTATGTTTGCACCCAAGACACACACCAACTACCTAAAAACAAGACACCAACACACAAGACAGCCATGCAACACACACCCAACACACAACGCAACACACACATAACACACCTAGTAAACACACAACACACAGGTACATCCCGCCCCCCCCACACACAACACCAAACACATGACAATTAACAGGCCACAACACACACCACTGACACACATGCCCCAACAACACACACACACATGCCCCAACACACACACACATGCCCCAACACTGCCACACACAACAACACCCAAACACACACCACACACACAAAAGACAACCCAACACACATACGAAAAAGCACACACAACACCTACTAAAACAAGACACCACACACAAGGCACCCAACACACACCCACACACACACACACACACAATGTTTGCACCGGCCCACGACACCCACACCCAACACACACATAACACACCTAAGTAACACCACAACACACACGTACATCCCCCCCCCCCACACACATGACAACACCACACATGACAATTAACATGCCACAACACACACCACATGCCCCAACACACACACACACATGCCCCAACACTGCACACCACAACAACAAACCAAACACATACCACACACACACAAGACACCCAACACACATACCGAAAACACGCACACACAACACCTACCAAAAACACCAAACACACAAACACCCAACACACACCCAAACACACACACACACAATGTTTGCACCCACGACACACACACCAACACCTAAAAATAAGACACCAACACACAACACACGTACACGTACATCCCCCCCCCCACAACACCACACATGACAAATAAACATGCAACAACACACACACAACACACCTAAGTCACACACACAACACACACGTACTTTCCCCCCCCCACACACCCAACACCAACAACACAAGACACTTTGCACACACCCTACACACACCCACACCCTTTATGAACACATGTACACCCAACACACACACGCAACACACACACCTAGGTCGATCACACACAA
>RPFO01001071.1:0-24357 GCA_009746045.1 Mesostigma viride
AAGCTTCGATCGGTTGTTGCAAACCTGCAGAGAGTGAACGTCGCGGACAGTCTATATTGATATGAGTTGCGCCCGCCGGCGTTTCTCTGGTCTTGAATGCCCCCCCTCTACATACACATTATATTGTCTGGACATTCGTATGTAGTGACAATCGTAGTCGATGTGATTGCCATTCGTTTGTACGTAGAAAGTGGTTGTTGAGGAAGTTGCGCCCCAGGGCGTTTCTTTGTTGCATTTTCTTCAAATTTTAGCTCGCATAAATAGATGAAGATGACTTAATAAATGCCAGTTTTTTTTAATAATATAAACTACTCGCGGCCGGTATGTTCTGGTTTCGCAGATGTCCAGTCTGACGGTCGACATAAGGGGACGTCCATATCAGGACGCTGTTTTCCGGATTTTTGAGAAGGATCCCGAAAAGAAGTGCCGGGATAGGAAATGTAAAAAGCTGTCAATTACCGACATGGGTCTGTGTGGGGAACACATCGTAGCTTTTGGAAAGGACATGATTTCCCGTCATTTGCAACAATACGTTGACAACAATTGTGTGGGAGGGGCGCAGATGGACGTCCTTCTTGAGGATGGAGTGGACGGAGCCAAAAGGGCTGTAATTCGGCTGTCGGAAATGGATGATGACAAAGAGGACGTGAACATTCGCCTTAAGAGGCACGACGATAACACGGCCGATTGTGTGTTTGGGTCTCGAGGAGTGGCGGATGAGAGGCAGGTCTTCCATGATGCCGCGGAGAAGGTGGTGGAATGGATGATGGGTTGGTCAAATCTTGACGTTCGCATATTCAACCGTCTGACGTCTGATTTCCTTCTCCGGGGAAGTTTCAAGATGGTTGACCGTGCAAGGCAGTCCAGGAACCAGGTATCCGTTTCCATGGCCAGTCCGATCGCACGCATGATTGAGGGGGCCCTCTTCCGCGCAACCTTGCCTCGAGATTTCGAAAATACCGTGAAGGGCTCGACCGAAAATCAGCAGCGATTTCCCATTCGCGAACCACTTATGGGTCGACGGAGGTGGTAACGGAATTTTTTTGCATTTCCTTGCCAATTGATTCTTTATGAGGGACATAGAGTTGTTTGTATAGAGAGTGAATTGACGAAAGTTGCGACGGCGGTCGCATCTTTTAGTGCGTCGTTCTCTTGTTATGAATCTCTGTTCATTCTGAATTATAACGTTGTTTGTACCTTGACATAATGATGCATTTTTTGTATTGAGTTGCGACGTGGGGCGCATCTTCCTGCTGACTCGTATGTTTTTTCCAATTTTTTTGTTTTGTGTTGCAGATGGAAAAGGGCGGCCCTACATCGCAGGTGGTCGGCGACTCTCCCCCTAGGGGGGAAGGGTCAGAAGGGCAACCAGTTCAGGCCCAAGGCGCCTCCCCACAACAGCCTCCTCACAAGCGTGCAAGGGAGGGCACGCCGCCCCCAATGGTGGAATCTGGTGTCAGCTTTGCCGCGGTCACTGGGAAGGATGAGTACCACGGTGGTCTTGAGATGGTGGACGATCCGGTTAAGCGGATTCAGATTGAGCGGTTTGAGCGACTCGCGAATGGCACTCGTGAACAGCAATTCGCGCTGTACCAAGACATCCTTAATGACAAACCTGAAGTCGCCAAGGTGCCTTATACCTCCAAGCGCACATTCATGCCTCGTTTCGAAACCCTGCTCCAGCAGGAGCTAAGGTTGCGTCGGTTGGCTCAGAATGCGCCAGAGACAGTAGCCGCCGCGCCCTCCCATGCCGCGCCTGCCGCAGTAGCCCAAAAGAGGGGGGAGAGTGTGCACGAGTCGGCCGCAGTGCCCTCAACCGCAAGGGATCCCCCCGCGACTTCCAAGCCGGTCGCGACGGGCGATATGCCCCCGCCGCGGCAGAGGGGAAGGGGGAAGGGGGTCGATGGAGGGGAAGTCCTCGATGTTTTCGATATGACGCTGGGCAATTTGGAAGGTGGCGGGCCGATCTTCGTAAGTCTCCGCCCATTAAATTGATGTCGTGAAATACAATACGCATTTTTTTGCAATATTCGCCAGACATGTCATTTCCGACAACTAAGCGGATTTTTACTTTCCGTTGAAATGTTCGCAGGGCCGGCAAGAGGATGTTGGTGCAAGAGAAGCCCGCTCAATGGCGGGAAGCACCCAGGTACATGAGTGCGTCAGATTCCTCTCCGGTTTACTTGTATTGAAAAGGTTTGCGTGCGTATATCCTTGTTTATTTTTGTAGTAATTTTTTTCTTGTGAATGGACAATCGCGTTTGCTATTTTTACAGGGAAGTCCGTTCGAGCAGCAAGAGGGCGGTGACAGGAGGGGAAGTGGATCTTACGGTGGTTCCACTGCAGAGGGGGGAAGGGTAAGTTACCGTTGACTTAGTAATCGAAAGTTTAGGTTCGTCCTCAATGGACAGAGTTACGACGGCCGGCGTTTCTCTACACTTTTCTTACATTAAAAATCTTCCGTTGATAATGTTCTTGCAGGAAGCCGGTCGTCAGGGTGGGGCAAATCTCCAGGGAGAGGGGGCTATCGCTGTCGGTGAGCCTGTGTCAGAGGGCGCGGGTGGAAGCGACGGCGATACTGCGAAAATGACACGCTTTAAGGAGCAAGCGGATGCTTATCAACTGAAGAAGTTGGCAAAGTGGGTTGTGGCCGAGGTGAGAACGGAAAAGCCCCACCTGAGGTACGGAACCAGATGATGACTCTCCATCAAGTCGCTGAGTTGATCGTGAAGAATGCGTGCCGGCCCGATGGCGCCACACAGCCTGAGGAGATCCCGAGCGCCAAGGCCTTGATAAAGTGGATGCAGGAGAACCTGTTCGAGGGCAAAGGGAAGGAGAGGAAGTGTAAACTGTTGACGGTGACGGAGGGACGCCAAGACTCTGATCAAGATGTTGAAGGAACACGATGCCCGCCGGGACAAGTCTCCGAAGATCGCGAAGGGGTCGAAGAAAGCGGCTGAAGCAGCAGCGGTTGAGGGGAATGAGGTAAGTCTACCTCTGTTGTGAGGGGGGCTTTGTTCTTGAGGTCCACGTTTCATGTAGGTTGCGACGGCCGGCGTTTCTTAAGTGTGACACTTACTTCCTTTTGACTAACACTTACTTCCTTTCCTGATTTCGCATCGTTGAGGGAAATGAGCCAAGTGTACCTCTGTTGTGAGGGGGGCTCTGATCTTGAGGTTTAGGTTTCATCTAGGTTGCGACGGCCGGCGTTTCTCAAGTGTGACATTTACTTTATTCCTTTCGGTTATGCTTTCCTGATTTTTTCATATCATTGTTAAGGGGAACGAGGTAAGTATACCTCTGTTGTGAGGGGGGCTTTGATGTTGAGGTTCAGGTTTCATGTAGGTTGCGACGGCCGGCGTTTCTCAATCGACATTTACTTTATTCCTTTTGGTTATGCTTTCCTGATTTTTTCGCATCACTGCAGTACGTGCAGGCCGAGAGGGCGACCCACGCGGCCATCCTGTACTCAATCAGCCTCGACCAGCACGCGCGCCGCGAGAACATGAAAATAGATAGTACGTGGACTGCTGCCGTCGACGAACACCAGAAGGGACTCTCCGAAGCACTTGCGACCTACAAGGGGAAGGCGCTGAAGGGAAAGGGGAAAGGAAAGGAGGTGGAGGTTGCGGATGCTCCCGTGTCTCTGCTTGAGAAATGGGAGAAGTCCCCGGTGTCGCAGGATGATGATGACATCCTGGATGTGAACGATGAGATCGCGAAGGGCAAACGGTTGCGGAAGCAGCTTGCCGTTCAGCCTCGGGACCTCGATGAGATGTCCAAAGCCTTGGTGCATCGAAATCGGGTGTGGACAAGGAACCTGTTCGTGGGGCCTCAGAAGCTCCTCGCACGAGACTTGCATCTGTCTAGAGCCGAGCAGAACGCCACCATTTTTGCAAACTCGGAGTCCGACTACGGCCACGACAAGCTGGTGATTCCTGTGTGGCGGTACTCGTTCCAGTTTTTGGCTGACCGGTGCCCCAACACTTTTCATGACTGGATGAAAAAGGAAGGCACCCAGCGTCAGCTCGCGCAACTCTTCGGGGAGATGGGGGGGGCACGGACAATGAAGGCTGGCTACGCTCGCGCAATGACTGACGAAGAAATTGATATCTACCTGCGAACGAGCTCGGCCAAGGGAATGGCCGAAGCTGCTTCCACCGCGGTTCTGACAGGACGGGCCGATTTGCTGGACGATCTTAAGCCCGTGGACGTGAGAAAGGCCGCGCTTTTGGACAGTTTGTGCAAGTCCGCCTGGGAGATGGCTCCATTCGAGAAGAAGCCACCGTTGCCGCCAGCCATTTGCGGCTTTCTCGTGCTGGACGGGAACCACTTTACCACACTCATCAAATCGGTGAAATTCGAACTGGTCACCGACAATATGACGGTGGACCAAAGATCTGTGTGGTACCAGGCAATGCTGAATGGTTTCATGAAGGCGGAAAAGCTCAGGGTCGTTGCGCGGGGAGGGAAGGAGCAGGAGGTCACGAAGACCGTGGCCGCGGCGAAGCTGGAGGAGTGGGCAACTGATTGGACGAATTTCGGGGGGGTGGACGTGCAGATGCTCAAGGGTGAGACCATCCTGCCGACCTGGTGGCAGATCCGTGAACAGAAGGTAAGCCAGGTTGCGACCGCCGGCGTTTCTATAAGTGGTTTTCTTGTGTTAATTTCAGTATGCCATTAGTTCGGTCAAGATGCGACCGCCGGCGTTTCTATAAGGGGTTTTCATGTTCCACCTTAGCATGCCATATTTTGGTCAAGATGCGACCGCCGGCGTTTCTGTCAGTCGTATTCTTGTTCTCAGTTGAGTTGTGCTTATTTGGGAGGACTGTCGATGTGTCTCTGCGCGTTGTTGCCCTACGGGGATGCAGGTTACCGAACAAGTCGGCAAGATGATCGAAGTTGTCAGGCAGCTCGGGAACGCCATGAACGCCGAGGACACAGCCCAAGCCAAGGCAACGTGGGGCTCAGCGCTGGGGGATGTGCACCGGGCCTACCAGGCATATGGACCCGTCAAGAGAGGGAAGGGCGTGTCTCTCCCAACTCCTCTGTACGGCAAGATCTGGGCGATTGTGAAGCCCTTTTGGCAGAAAGGAGAGCAAGCCAAGGCCGAAGGGGACGGCGCAGGCGACAAGGCAGGAGGGGCTGAAGAGACGGACAAGTGGGGGCCGGACCAGAAGAACTTCATGCAGCGCTGGCTGTTCTGGTGTGAGGACCCTTTGAAGCCCGCTGTCGACGGCAAGCCGGCGATCGCACAGGATATCGCGGCTCGGCAAGACTTCCTTGACACGCGCCCTAAAGACAAGGCGCACGAACTGTCCATTTTCACCGCGCATCGGGAACTTGCGAGTTTCCAGTACTTCGACAGCCTGATCCAAGCGCCGATCATGTCCTGTGAGGCCCCTCCCAGCAACCTGATAAAAATAATGGAAGTCGCCAAGAATTTGATAGAGGCGGCAAAGCAATTCGCCCACATCAAGTTCCTGGAGAACCCCGAGCTGATGGCCGCTTGCAAACAACTAAACGGGACTTTCGACCCCGTATTGGTGAGGGAGCACGTGTTTGGCGTGAAGCTGAAGGGCACCTTCGCCACGGACCTCGACAAGTTCATCGCCGACTGCCGCCTGACCAGAGACTTTTGGCGGGTGGTCGTCACGGCCATGAGGGCGATCATTCTCACGCTGAGGGACCTTCCGCCGGCTAAAAGGAAAGTGGTCGACCAGAAGGACTGGAAGTTCCCGAGAGGGCTGCTCGCTTCCCACCCCCGTCATTTGTATGACGATTTGGGGGTGAAGACCAAACATCTGCTGGGTGTGCCACAGGAGGCGGCGGCGGAGGTCGAGAAGGAGGTCGAGGAGGCGGCGGAGGAGGGGACTACCAAGGCCAAGAAGGGGTGGAAGGAAAGGTTGGAAGCCTACAGCGATTGGAAGGGGGTGAGGATGGGATCCGACTGGATCGCATACAGGACAATGACATGGAAGGAAAACGAAAAAAGAAAGGATCTGGTGGTGACGAAGGTGGTGGACGAGTTGTGCGCGGGGAATTACAAAATTCCTCGGTCGCTGGAGGACCAGGCGTTTGCTGTGCTGGACCTGGCAGCTGACAGCAACGAGAAGTGGAGGAACCTGCGCAAGTGGGACGCAGACTGCATTCCGGAGGAGAGCAACATTCCCAAACCCTCCTCGCATTTGAGCCCGGTCGTGTGGGATGTGGTTGACAAGATGACCAACGCCCTTTTTAGGGGACCCTGCAGAGTTCTGCTGGTGTTCGGGGAGCCCGCCCATATCCGCCGGTGGAAGCGCCTGGTCCGCCTTATCAAATATTGGCTTGTTGAAGATGGGTGGGAAGGCCTCAAATACTTTTCCGACGACGATTCTTCGTCTGATGAGGATGATGATTCGGAGAAGGGGGAAGAGGGGGAGGCGGATGAGGATGAGAAGGAGGAGGATGAGGAGGAGGAGGAGGAGGAGGAGAGGAGGACGAGGAGGACGAGGAGGACGAGGAGGACGAGGAGGACGAGGAGGACGAGGAGGAGGATATTGCTGAGGGGCACCCGCCCGGGATGGGTGAGGGGCAGGCGGAGGGGGAGAAAGGGGATGGGGATGGGGAGATGGGAGGAGGGGGAGGGGGAGAGGGACGGGGGAGGAGATGGAAGGGGAGGGAAAAAGCGCAGTCGGGGTGATGGAGGCTTGCGTGATGAGACAATGGGGGGGGATGAAGACAACAGGGGGGGAGGTAAGCGCCAGCGTGCTGGTGAAGGAGACTCGAGGCCTGTCGTTGGAAACGCCGGCGGGCGTATCTGTGACGAGGAGGGGGATCGCCAGCGGGAGGGAGGCTCGAGGCCTGTTACTGGAAACGCCGGCGGGCGTATCTGTGATGAGGAGGGGGATCGCCAGCAGGAAGGAGGCTCGCGGCCTGTTACTGGAAACGCCGGCGGGCGTATCTGTGATGAGGAGGGGGATCGCCAGCAGGAAGGAGGCTCGCAGCGTGTTACTGGAAACGCCGGCGGGCGTATCTGTGATGAGGATGGGGATCGCCAGCAGGAAGCAGGCTCGCGGCCTGTTACTGGTAGCGCCGGCGGGCGTTCCCGATTTACGGGAGGCGGTCGTGTCCGACAGATGGGAATGAGGCCTCGTCAGGATTCATGGGGACCCCCGGTTGAGGGGACCCCCGCCCTCGCCTCGGTTTCTTTGGGTCTGGGTGACGATCCCGTACCGTCGTCAGGAAGGACGGTTGTGATGACTTTGCCCCCCCGCTCGACGGGGATGGAGCAATGCCCGAACACGATACTGCTGAATGAGGATGACGATCCGGAGCCGTCGGCTGACACGGATTTTGTTGCGAGCACCCCACTGCAGAAGAGGGTATTGGAGGCTCGTAACGTGGAGGGTCCGCCGACAGTCTCAGGTGGAGGGCCGGCGTTTGCCGGATTGATGCGCCCGACTGAGGTGGTCGATGTTGAGGCGCCGCCAGGGACATCGACCGCACCGTTGACCGCATTGACGGATATCTTCGATCGACGAACGAAGGATGCCCTTCCACGCTCCAACGGTACATTCGGCCGGTAAATTTCATTTTCAATAAACGAGTTTTATAAGTACCTTAATATATTTCTACATAAGTTTTTTTGCATCAGTCCATGGCTTCATTGATTTCTCACACGACCCTTCCGTATTCATGTTAATTGGCATCTGTTTACGTGCAGGGAAAGGCGAAGAAGAAACTCCAGTTCGGTTTCCCCGTGGATCCGCGTCTGGGACTGTGTCCGGAGAGGCCGCCGTGTTGTTGGCCAGGCCGCGGTCGGCGAACCAGTTGCACAACCGGGGGCGGGAGGGGCCTCCCTCCCACCCAACGCACCAGCCCACGCACCAGCCTTACCGTGCGGTCAGCCAGAAAAAACGTACGAAGAGTTGATGGCAGAGGCGGCGGCTGCGCAGGGGCAGAAGGCAAAACGTCGGGGAGGGGGCAGGCGAGGGGCGGGGCAGGAGACGGAGGGTGCCGACGAACCTGCACAGCCGCAGAAGGGTGGTGGTCAGGGCAGAGATGCGACGGCCGAAAACCGAATCAGGGACGTTCGGCCGGACGTCCGGATGCGCTTTATGGATGGCGCGAAACTGAGTCGCGGAGGTTGGAGTTCGAAATGGGTAGACGAGGTGTGCATAAACTGGGAGCACAAGTACCCCAAGAAGGAAGATTTTCCGCTCTTTGGCACCCTCCTGGGCAAAGAGAGGGAGAAGGTGGTGATCAGATGGTTTGATGAAGGGCACGACCTCGGTTGGAGTAATGAGTGCGAGCAAAAGTTTCGTTTCCCTCTGAAGTTCGCTAGAGAACATGTTACTCTCCTGAAGGAAGGCGCCAGCTGGGACAACATTCCTTCATATCGACTGGCAAGCGATGATGGGCGAGGACTTTGCACGAAATCGCGTTTTGCACGTAATTGCCCACCGCAACGTGGAGAAATGCAGATGTACATAGTAGTTGGTTCAGTGACCGTGACTTTGGGCAGTTTAGTAGTTGGGGTGACGTGTCTGAATGTATATATGGTGGGGCGCGTCCAAGGGGGTCCACGCTGATTGAGCACTTGCATGTGTTCTTTCAACATATTCGGACATGTATGAAATGAATAAATTGTTTGGACGATTGCAAATTGATTGATTGAAGAATGAGATACCATTAATAATTGAAAAATGTAAAACCTCATTGTGAATTTGTACTTCAAACTTTCACATGCATGCCCCAAATTGTGCATTTGTGCAGGTTTTAATTATGAGAAGTAGCATTTCTCTACAAATATTGAGAAATTTAGGGGCACTTGGGGTTGTTGGCCATGTTCATTCATGATAAAATGGACTTTTTATGCTGTAACATCATATTCCACTAGTCCAAAACGCTGCTTTCATGACGTCAAAAGTACCAGCAATGGCCCTAGGTTGGAGCAGTAGATGTTGGGGACGCCCGAGGTCCCATTGTAGGCTGGGCGCGGCTAGATACTGAAAGCATCATCCATGGGGGCCATGCCCGCCCTGCCCACTGCAGACCGGCGTCTGGCAGGGTTGCGTCCTGTCGCCGTACCTGTTTATTATTGTAGTGGATTATGTTATGCGCCAGGCACGTGCTCGCTTTGCTAGCATTGCAGGCCGTGCCCCTGGCCTAGCGATCACGAACGAGCTTGGGGAAGGGGGGCCGACTAACAAGCAGAATTTACTAGCTGACCTCATTTATGCCGACGACATCACGCTCATCGAGAAGCCGGAGTCTGCCCTTGGAACTTTGGCTGGACTGCCTGGCGCTCGAGGCTCGGGCGGTTGGTCTAGAAATCAGCCCCAAAACGGAGGCCCTGGCCCTCGGCATGGCAGGGCCCCCACCCACACTCCGCCTCTTAGACGATGCCGAGGTCAACTACCCTACTTCAGGCCGCTTCAAGCTGCTCGGCAGTTGGCTTCCTGACTGCGAGGACGACATGACGACACGGATCGGCATGGCGTGGGCGCACCTCCATGACCACCGCCGCTGGTGGAGCAACCCCGCCCTACCCCGGATCGTCAAGCGTGACCTCTTCAAGGTCGTCATTCTGACGATCCTGACCTACGGCGCCGAGACGTGGACACTGATGCAGGAGCTGGAGCAACGACTCGACGGCGCCGTCACCAAGATGCTGCGCAAGGCCCTTAACATCCCCTTTGGTTTGCACATTAGTAATGAGGATTTGTACGCTGATTTGCCCTATGTTTCCCACATTATTAGGCACAGGCGCCTGGGCCTAGCCGGGCACCTGGCCCGCACAGATCAGGTAGATACATCAGATAGACTAGCTGGCACCAAGCCCGCCCAGCCTGGGCGATATGTCCTCACCTGGCGTGCCCCCGGCCGCGCGCGGCAGGGCCGCCACCCGTGGACTTTTCGTGATAGACTCGGCATGGACATGTGCTACACTAGACGTGACGGGCTCACCCCCGGGCAGCCTCCTGGTTTGTCTGTAATATGGAGGCAGATGGTGCGCAAGGATAGATGGCAAGTAGTGATGAAGGAGACCACCCCCAAGCCTGTGGGGGCTCCGCGTGTGACCAAGTATGGCATTCATAGCGATTCGGGCCGCGGTGCCCACACCCCTGTAACTAGGACCTAGATAGCTTATACCATCCATTCCATCCCATGTTCCCCTCCCACTGAGGACTTATGCTCACGTGACGCAGTCACGTGTCTATTAATTAATTAATTAATGGGGGCCATTATGGGCGCACATGCGCGTGGGCCACTTGCAAGGCTAAGCCTATCTAATCTACACTACTGGTATATTCCCTAGCCTGGAGTGGCAGGAGGGGCCTGCCAGGGCTTGTGGTCAACGTGGATGACCGCCCCCCTCCAGTATACCGGCTTCCCCCCTGCACGCTGCCGGAGCTGAAGGTAGGTCGGCCATAGCTCGCGTCGCCGCTGTTGCTGGGCCAAGGTCAAGTCGTCGTCCAGCGTGAAGCGAGTCTCCGAGAGCTTCTTGCGGCATTTAAGGAACGCCAGCTTGTCCGTCATGTACTTAAAGGTGAGGAGCACGGGTGCCGGGCCAGCCTTCCCCCGCGCGCGGGGGAGGCGGACAACCGACATGTCCAGCTCACCAGTGAGTAACATGGGGGCAAGAATGGCGCGCTTAACTGCCTCAAGGAGACTCGTGGAGGTCTCACCTGCCGGCTGGTCGAAGTGCTTGACGATGACATTGTGGCTGCGCTTGTCGAGCTCGGCCGCCTCGCGAAGGTCGAGGGCTTGTTGCTTGAGTTGTGCCGCGATGATGGAGGTGGTGGAGGTGGTGTGATGCTTAAGCAAGTCCGCCCAGGTGGAGGGAACATCACTGGCCGGGCCAGCAGGTGCCGGCTGGGCAGCGATTTCCTGCACCGCTTGGGCGGTGAGGCCGGCGGTGTCATGCAAGCTCTCAAGGGCGGTGGCGGTGGCTTGAAGGCGTTGGTCGAGGTCGAGGAGCTGGGCTTTGATGTCGGCAGTGAAGGCGGAAACGGCGGTGGAGGTGGAGGCGGCGGCGGTGGAAATCTGAGGAAGTTCAGCAGTCAGCGTGCCGCCGATTGCTGAAATGTCGGCAGCAAGGGGGGTCACGTGCTGCTGGAAGGCTTCCGTCAGGATGGAACGGAGTGTGGGGGCGGAGATGGATGGAGCCCAGATCTCGCCGTCGGAGCGCTTGAGAAGGGAGTTGAGGATGGCGTGCTGGAGTTCGGGGCGCTTGCACCCGGGCAGCAGGGTGAGGTGTCGCCAGAGGCGGCCGTCCGGGAGAAGGAGGCGATTGTTCTCGTGGAGATGGAGGCACAGGTCGTAAAGCGAAGCGTAGTCCCCGAATAAGATGCATCTCATAGCATCGGTCGGAGACGGGTTGGTCCAGTCGTAATCAGTGACCATGAAAGGCAGTTGCCGAAAGCTCGGTTCGATTGAGGGGCGGGAGGGCCCTCCTGTTTTGTCGGCTGAGCGGGTGCGCTTGGGGTCAGGCGATGCAGATGGCGAGGCGTTAAGCCCGGGAGGTTGCTGGACGACCACCAGTGCACGACTAGTGTCGCCGCTGCCTGCCGGACCTGATGGCGGAGCTGCAGCCTGAGCTGCAGACGTATTTTCATTGCCGAGCGCAGCCGCCAGGCTGCGTTGCGTCGAGGCGCGTTTATTCGCCATATATTGCGTAATAGCGTCGGAAAATTATATCAGCATGTGCGTCTTAGAAAGACGAAGCGATTGTGATATTCACGGCTAAATTCGGTGCTCAAACGTGAAAGTTATGAGCTCCGACAGCCATGGCTACCTCGTGGCCGGAATTTGTGGTGACGTGAGCCATTGGCTCATCCTTCTCCACAGCAATACTCATGTGTATGATTCATTGTCATCCCCTGAATTCTCTCCTGTGGGGATTGAAAAATTAAATTAAATTAAATTATAACATGCCTCCGTGGGGAGGTCATGTAGCACATATTTCATGATGGATGGGGTGGAGGAAGCCGCGTGATCGAACTATCCTAACTCTATCTAGAAAATCCTAACTGCACTACTCATCAAAACGCCTCCTCCGCTTGGGGGGAGGTGGCTTGCCCACAGGGTCGGGCGTGTGCGCCTTGACAATCTTCTTCCACCGCGTCTTGTCCTGCATGGCAGTCCAAAGACGGGAGAGAGAGTGGATGCGGTGCTCAAACTGGGCTGGGACCACTAGGTCGTCCAGCAACATCTGAACGTAGTTCGTGACAGGTTTCCCTACCCTTTTGGGAATGTCCTTGGGGCCAGGCCAGGTCAGAATGTGCCGCCCTGGCTGTCCAAGCCGCTGGGGGGCGGCCAGACCAAGGGTGGTGTCGACCTGGCTGGTGCGTGCAAGGTGTCCTACAAATGCTATCCTACGCTGCCTAATCTCGTCTGAAACACGAGGCATGCCATGATACAAAGACTCTGATGACGGACGCTCGGAAAAACCTACATTAAGGACCTGCCGGAGCATCCTGTAGACTGTGCCGTCGAGCCGAGCTGCCAGTTTGGGTGTGAGGGTCCACGCCTCGGCGCCATACGTGAGCACCGTGAGGACGAGGACCTTGAAGAGCATGCGCTTGCGGTGCCCGTGAAGGCCCTTCGAGCGCCAGTAGGGTGTGAGCGAACGGAGCTTGGCCCAGGCAAGGCCGATGCGGGTGTCCACATCGTCGGCGGTGTCAGGAAGCCAGCTCCCCAGCAGCTTGAAGCGGTCGCGGAACGGGACCTCCGTCCCGTCGAGCAGGCGCGGCAGCGGTGGTTTACTGGATGCTCCTATCACCATCGCCTCAGTTTTGACACTAATCTCCAGCCCCACCGCCCGAGCCTCCAGGCCCAGGCAGTCCAGCCAGGTCTGAATGTGCTCGGGGCTCTCGATGAGGGTGGTATCATCCGCATAAATCAGATCGGCAAGGCGGTAACCAGGTCTAACCCCGCCGTGCTCTTTCACGTTAAGGATGTCCAAGCCTGGCTCGAACCCCTTAAGAGCAGTAAAGCGCGCACCTGTGGGGCCGGATGGACTGTATGTAACCACTCACGGGGGATGCTTTGGGCTGCCCGAACGATTTCATCCCCATGAAGATAACAAACCAGTTGTGAGGGAAAGAAATGAGTGTACGACCTCCATGGCCGAGGCTCATTCCTTTTAGCTATTTCCGAAAGCTGATGACGCAAGCAAGTCCTGCGCCCTAGAATGAGCTGTCAAACCTGGCTACGCGCATGCCAATTGCCAAACTATGTGCGCATATCCCAGCAATACAGCATTAATTAATTAATTAATTAGACTCGTGCTCCCGTTGGGGAGTCACGGAGCATTAACCCCGATGAATGGATGGATGGGTGCACACATTCCTACCGGTCTAATCTATCTACATTGGCTACATACTACATCTATCTAACAACATTCTAACTACATCATCTATCTAGGCAGCCGCACGCTGCCCTAGGGGGAGCTATCTAGCGTGCCTCCCGCGGGATTGCACACGCGGGCGCTTCCCCACTGGGGGGGGCTCGTTGTCCTCTATGACCTGGGCCCACTTGGCCTTGTCCATCATCTTCTTCCAAATCACGGAGAGGCCTAGGCCCCCCATGTCCTCTACTAGCTGTTCTTTGAAGGTGCGGGCCTTGCGGCGTCTAACATCACTGGGCCCAGCCCACGTCAGGAGGTGCCGGCCAGGCTGGGCTGGTCGCAGTCCTGCGGGGGGGCCACGTGAGGTGTCTACCTGGTTGGTGCGAGCTAGGTGCCCTACTAGCTGCAGGCGGCGTTGCTTAATTGTGCTGGTGATATAGGGCATGCCCTGGTACAGGTCCTCATTGCGGACATGAGCAGCATATCCTACTCTGAAAATGGAACGCAGCATGCTGGTGACCGCGCCGTCCAGCTTGCGGGCCAGGTCGGCGGTGAGGGTCCACGTCTCGGCGCCATACGTGAGAACAGGAAGGACGAGGACCTTGAACAGGTCCTGTTTCTCGATCTTGCCCAGGGGCTTGCGACATAGGGCCCGGTACTGGCGTAAAGCGTGCCAGGCGAGGGAGATGCGGTGGTCCACATCAACCTCGCAGCTAGGGAGCAGGCTGCCCAGCAGCTTAACGCGGTCCCGATACAGGACTCGAGAGCCGTCTAGGAGATAGAGGGGCGGCGCTGAGGTGGTGAGCCCCACCGCCAGGGCCTCTGTCTTCTTGCTGACCTCAAGCCCCACTGCACGGGCCTCGAGAGCCAGGCAGTCAAGCCATGTCTGCACGTGCTCAGTGTCCTCAAAGAGGGTGGTGTCGTCTGCGTAAATGATGTCTGCCAGCCGAATCTCCGTGTCCGCACCGCCATGCCAGAATTTGTTAGCAACCTGCACTCCTGGTTCCCTGCCCACGATGCGGGCAAATCGCTTGCGCGCCTGAATCATTACGTATTCGACAACAATAATGAACAGGTAGGGCGACAGCACGCAGCCCTGCCACACACCCTTCTGTAAAGGGCATGGGGGCGTGGTCCCGTAAGAAGTGCGCACCGAAGTGGTGGACCCTTCATACAGGTTGCGGATGACAGCAATCAGGGGGCGGGGGATCCGGAACAACTCGAGGATGTCCCAAAGCGCAGGCCAGAAAACTGAATCGAAGGCTTTGATGAAGTCCACCAGCACAAGGTGCAAAGGGGACTCACCAGGCTGAAGGCGTTGCAGTTCCTCCACCAGTCGGCGAGTAGCGAAGAGCGCCTGTACTGTGTTGCGACCTGAACGGAAGCCGTGCTGAGTCTCGCTGAGGTGACCGTCCAGCCCTGGCCGTGCGCAGGCGGTTCAGGATGAGCCGCATAAGAAGCTTGAGGGGGGCACTTTGAATGCACACCCCTCTGTAGTTGCCGGGGTCGGCAGGCGACCCCTTGTTCTTGTACAGCATCGTGCGAAAACTGTGTTGCCAGGCCGCTGGAGGTGGTTGCGACGACAGCAGAAGGCGGTTGCAGATGTCCCGGAAGAGCAGCATAACACCTGTGTCCTCGAATTCGGCTGCAAGTTTTACAACTGCGGCCGGGATCTCGTCAGAGCCGGTGGCTGCGTCATAACGCAGGCGCTGGACCGCCTCCGTGACCTCGCGAGAGGTGAAAGGAGGCATGTCAGACGGGTCGCCAAGTGGGCCGACCAGCGGGGGGACTAGGTAGTCCGCCGCTGACCTAGGCGGGGCCGGGGGCCCTGCGGGGCCGGCCAGGGCGGCCGGGCGGGCGGCGGCGGCTGGGAGCAGGGGTGGGGGCGGCGCAGCTGTCCCCACGACCTCGGCCGTGGCCGTGGCCCAGGTACGAAGCCGCTTGGCTGGGGCGCCGGGGACGTCGTGGCGGTGGGGCCGGCCGAGGCCGTCCGGGTGCCCGAGGCGCTTGTACCAGAACCAGGCCCCCTTGCCGTCGTGCTTCTGCTGGCAGCTGCGCAGGTCCTTGACCATCTGCTGAGCATCTGCCTTCTCAGCCTGCTCGTAGGCGGCCCTCAGAGCTGCTTGCAGCCCAGGTTTGGCGAGTGGATCTCGGTTGCGGCGGAGCATCTGCCTGGCGGCGACCACTGTCGGTGCGTGACGGTGGACAGCAAGCTGCCGACGCGGAGGCAAGGTGGGGAGGGTGCGGGCAGCCAGGCGATACTTGGCGGCGACACCACGGAGGATCACTGAAATATCCCCCGGCGGCGGAATGGCGTGTAACTGCTGTCGGCTGCCCCCGGCGTCGAATACGGCCAGGAAATCATCCCTGTGCGACATAGCGGCCTGCTCTTCTGCTGACATCTTGTCGGCATCCTTCAGCACAATCCGGACTCACTTTCAGATCTGGCTGAGGTGCCAGCTGTCGCGACGGTTTCACCCCAGGAAACCGCAATCTGATGCGAGCGAGCACGAGACGATGATCAGATTCCACCGTGCTGACAGAATCTTGCAGGACGCGAGCATCGACAACTGAGGGGCGCTGAGCCCGACGTACGCAGACATAATCAAGGCACACCACCCGATCCGACGGCCCAAAAAAGGTGGCCAGCTGCTCAGCGGGGCGTGCGAAAGAAGCATTGCATGCAACCAGCGCAGATTCTGCCAGCAGATTCGCAAATAAAGGCGTGTTACCGTTGGCTGTCGTGTTGGTTGGGGAATACTGAGCGCCCCACACTAGGAGTTAATTTTACGGGGCGTAAACGCCCCGGTTGAGGTTACCGGGGCGGTTACTGGCCAGTAACCATGTACGTTTCAGGTTACCGGCCAGGTTACCGGCCGGTAACCTTAAACGCGACAGACTAAATACCGGCCGGTAATGGTTACCGGGCGGTAATAGTTACCGGAACGTTTACTGGGCAGTAACTTTTACCGGAGCCGTAACCATGCCCGTAACCTATCTGGGTTACGGTCATGGTTACGGCCCAAGTAGAAGTTACCGGGCGGTAAACTGCCATGGTTACGGGACCAGTTCTGAGAACCGGGATGGGTTACCGGCATGGTTACGGGACCAGTTCTGATAACCGGGCCTGGCTACTGGCCTGGTTACGGGTCCGTCAACCGTCCCGTAACCTGCAGTAGTTACGGCCCAGTAGTTAACCCTGGCTACTGCGGTGGTTACGGGGCCGGTTATGCCCCAGTAATAATAGTAACCCATGCCTACATGCCTACAACGCAGCCTGTCCGGGTTATGGCCCCGAATTCTAAAATGCATTGACCCCGGCTATGGTGAGTGGCTTGCATGATATGTTGCTTTTCAAGATGCATTTTTGAAT
Source organism: Mesostigma viride (assembly GCA_009746045.1). Classification (NCBI taxonomy): domain Eukaryota; kingdom Viridiplantae; phylum Streptophyta; class Mesostigmatophyceae; order Mesostigmatales; family Mesostigmataceae; genus Mesostigma; species Mesostigma viride. The sequence goes on from RPFO01001071.1 coordinate 16,710, forward strand.
TAGGCATTTCATTAAAATGTTTAAGAAGTCATTAATAATCAATTGCACGAATCACTTCCATCCGATGTTGTCAACGTGGGCTTCATGATGAAATCGTGGAGATGACGCACAGGAAGTTCACGGAACATCTTAGGTAATAAATCAAGCCGTTACGGCAGTAGAACCTTGGCCGATGAGGGTGGCGTCTTGAAGCTGTTGTCACCCTCAAGTCCGCTCGGCCAGGGGTAATCGCCCATGTTGATTTGAAAGGTACCGCCGTCCATATGGCGGCTCCGCTTTTGGTGCGAGTTGACCAACTTCCCGTCTTAATCATTCCGGATTGCCTGCAGTTCATTCCGCCTTTGTCCAAGTAAGACAGCAACTGTCACGCACTCATAGAAAACGCAAAATGCCCCGAATGCAGTTACGGCCATACGGTAGCGAGGAATAGCAGTTGAAATTTCTAGTACACAGGCAACCAGTAAGAAAAGGGACGATGCGTGCACCACCACCAATACGTACGTGCATCCCTCTCTTGAAAATGACAGCATCTTCCATGCCGTCCAAGAAAAACGCAACGTATTTAACATGAACCCGAATGCAGTTACGGTCGTAGAGTAGTGAGGACTGGCAGCTGAAAGTTCTAGTTGATGGGCTGAGAATAAGGAAAAAAATGATGCGTGCACTCACCTACCCTATTACGTCCCTCCCATGGCGAGGAACCAGCAAAACCACCCACATACCCTGTTGTGTCCCTCCCTTGACAAGGAACAAGCACGTGCACATGCCCCACCCCACATGCATGCCTCCCTTGACAAGAATCGAACGGGCACGTGCACCCACCTACCCGATGTGCACCCCTCCTTTGACAAGGAACAAGCACGTGAACTCACCTACACTACGCGCGTCCCTCCCTTGACAAGGAATAGGCACGTGCACATGCCTACCCCACATCCATGCCTCCCCTGACCAGTAACAAGCACGTGCACCCACCTACCCTACGTGCATCCCTCCTGTGACATGGAACAAGCACGTGCACCCACCAACCCTATGTACGTGCCTCTTGACAAGCAACAAGCACGTGCACCCACCTACCCTAAGTGCCCCCCTCCTTCGACAAGGAACAAGCATGTGCACTCACCTACCGTACGTGAATCCCTCCCTTGGCAAGGACCAAGCACGTGCACCCACCTACCCGATGTCCGCCCCTCCCTTGATAAGGTACAAGCATGCCCACCCACCTACCCTACCTGCATCCCTCCCTTGACATGGAACAACCATGTGCACATTCCTACTCCACATGCCCCCTCCTTTGACAAGGAACAAGCATGTGCACTCATCTACCGCACGTGCATCCCTCCCTTGACAAGGAACAAGCAAGCCCACCCACCTACCCTACCTGCATCCCTCCCTTGACATGAAACAAGCACGTGCACATGCCTACCCCACATGCATGCCTCCCTTGACAAGGAACGAGCACGTGCACCCACCCACCCTGTGTGCACCCCTCCTTTGACAAGGAACAAGCACATGAACTCACCTACACTACGTGCGTCCCTCCCTTGACAAGGAATAAGCACGTGCACATGCCTACCCCACATCCATGCCTCCCCTGACCAGTAACAAGCACGTGCACTCACCTACCCTACGTATGTGCCTCTTGACAAGGACCAAGCTCGTGCACCCACCTACCATACGTGAATCCCTCCCTTGACAAGGTACACGCATGCCCACCAACCTACCCTACGTGGGCCCCTCCCTTGATAAGGTACAAGCATGACCAGCCACCTACCCCGCGAGCCTCCCTACTTTGACAAGGAACAAGCATGTGGGCCCGCTAGCATGGCAGCAAGGAAGACATTACCCTAACATGGCATGGCCAAAGCAAAAGAGACAGAGAAGTCAATGGAGAGAGAGCTCCTAAGAACTCCTAGTAAAATTGGAAACCATGGAGGGCAAAAAACGTTCAACAACTTACGATGGGCATCGGCACATACAGAGAAGCCCAGGTGTGCCAGGTGTAAAATAAGCGAGATTGAAGTGTCGCCTACCTCGTGGGAGACTTTTGGTATCTGGTAAACAATGAAAGCGAGTGGAAAGATGGACAACGTGAAAATAACATACAATCCACTGCAATGCATGCAAAGAGGACAGAATCAGTAATAAAGCGCGCTGCATTCAGGCAGCGCTGAGCAATTGAACGGTGAACAATTTAATCCGGAACGAATTGTCTACGCGACTCGATGCGACTAAACGTGGCATGCATACGCGGTCGCTGACTGAAGACATTGTGTACCTGGCTCAGCAAGGTGCGCTTGCAGCCGCTTTCTTAAATATGCCGCAGGCGCACGATGTAACGAATTGAAGTTTGCATGTAGTAACAAAGGCAAGAAAAGCGGTGTAGCTGGCTACCGACTACGCCATAGTAAGCTGTATCGGAGTTGGCGCTGCCGATGGCTGGAAACGGATGACCGAATCATGCTAAACTGGGGCTCCAAAAGGGCTTGTCATGCATCCTAGTGCGCCTTTTGCTTTTTTTTCTTCAAGCATCGTGAGCATGCGGGTTTAGGGGGGCGCTTATTCTTGCACCACTATCAGTCGGCTGGACTGCAATCGGCATAGCCAGCGCAAGGTGATGCAAGGGCAGGCAAACTTTACCAGCTCGTTCAAGGCTCGTTGATGAAATTCAAACATCTAGGCGGCGCGTCTGCAACGGCTCATCGCAATTCGAATTCGCAAGCAGAACCCTCGTTACACGTGGCGCATGCAGAGATCTGCTTCGGGCGGCTTGGCGTATCTCACTGCGTCGTGACTCGAGTACATAGTCAGCCTAAGTACTCTGGGGGCCTCGAGAGTCGAGTTCGGCAGTCCCCTATTCGGAAATCCCGGATCATATGTACTCCACACTATGTACTCTTGGAGTACATAGTGTGCCACCCTATGTACTCTTGGAGTACATAGTGTGAAGTACATAGTCACTCCTTCCTATGTAATACGGGCGTGTCTCACCGCGTCGGCAGTCCCCTATTCGGAAATCCCGGATCATATGTACTCCGGACTATGTACTCTTGGAGTACATAGTGTGCCACCCTATGTACTCTTGGAGTACATAGTGTGGAGTACATAGTCACTCCTTCCTATGTAATACGGGCGTGTCTCACCGCGTCGGCAGTCCCCTATTCGGAAATCCCGGATCATATGTACTCCGGACTATGTACTCTTGGAGTACATAGTGTGCCACCCTATGTACTCTTGGAGTACATAGTGTGGAGTACATAGTCACTCCTTCCTATGTAATACGGGCGTGTCTCACCGCGTCGGCAGTCCCCTATTCGGAAATCCCGGATCATATGTACTCCGGACTATGTACTCTTGGAGTACATAGTGTGCCACCCTATGTACTCTTGGAGTACATAGGGTGGAGTACATAGTCACACCTTCCTATGTAATACGGGGGTGTAATCATATGTAATCATGTGTAATCATCGGTAAAAATCGGTAATCATTTGTCCTTTTTTGGTAATCATGTACGTGTAATCATGTGTAATCATGTGTAATCATCGGTAAAAATCGGTAATCATTTGTCCTTTTTTGGTAATCATTTCGGTCAGGGTCACGTGTGCTTGTCTGCATGATCGATCGTCCAGACAAGCTGCACTGCCCCCAAGACCCTAAGTTACACAAGATGATGTTGTTGGGTGTTGAAATGGAACAACGAAGGTCGAAAGCCTGCGCTTAATGTAAATTATTAATTAATGCGCTTACCCGGGGTCTCGAATTGCTTGGTCTCCTGGACGATGGTGCTGTTCCACACCGCGCTCCTCGCCTTCAGTTGAGCCGGCGTGTAGTCCTCGTCGAGGCTGAAGTCGCCGGGCTGGAGCAGACGACGTGCTCCCAGCACGAGGCGTTTGTCGTGCATGGAGGCCATGGTGACGACGACCAGGCCCGGAGGGCCTGGCAGCCGAATGGCTCGTTCAATGACAACACGGTTCTGGAGCTGCATCTTCCCCAGAAACGCTGGGCCGCGCAGCTCCTCGGCAAGTGAGTGTGCTGTCTCATGTGCTGCCGCGCCTGTCTGGAAGCCTTTGATTACCATATTGCGCTGGCGTTGCTGCACTGCATTCTGGGTGACCGCAGCGGTAGCTGCAGACTTGGCCGCCTGTTGAACGATGGTGGTCAACTGCTTGCCGGTGACGTCGGCAAACGTGGTAGTTTTGGCGGGGGCTGCCATGGCTTTCTTCAGCTCCAGCAATTGTGCCGTCGCAGCTGCAGACGCCTCCGTCAGGACCTTAATGTCGCCCTGCACGGTCGTAAAAGACTGTGCGACGTCCTGCAGCTGCACGTTAACATCGGTCGCGGGGGCTGGCCTGGCGATGGTCGTCGCCGGCAGCTCGACAAGTTCAGGGCAGCACGAAATAAGACAGGCAAGCCGACGCTGGCGCTCATCCCAATGAGGCCATTCATCCGAAGCAGCCTCCATAACCTGGCCGCTCTTAGGGTGGCGAATCGGGGCGTCGTTGTCGTTGCGGAGCTTCAGCACGCTTGTCACAGCGGCGTCGTTGTAGGCGAGTAAGGTATCGATGTCTGCCAGGCTCAAACGCTGGCCTGGCATGTAGAATGAGGAAGAAATGGCGTCCGGCAAGGAGGTTTCAGCAGCTATCGGAGTTGCTTCCGAAGTCTTGGATCGCTTGTTAGCGGCGTTCTTGGCGACGACAATGTCGTGGGCGATTTTGTTTGCAGCAATCTGGGCATCAATAGAATCGGCGGCAAGAGCTGAAGACGATGCGGGGACCTCCATAGCTACGTTTAATAGCACCTAGACGAGGGCAGGGGGCGCAGGCACACTGATCACGTGCGTGGTGCCGCCATAATGTGCAGAAAAATAGCGAGATCTGCTGGGCAGGCCGCTGGCGATAACTTGCGAAATCCTGGGCGATGGCTGCCAAAAATTAGATCGGCGTGTTCGTCATCAAAAGGCGAGTCTATTGCAATTCACCCGACCAAATTTCATCATGGAGGGAGGGAGGGAGGGAGGGAGGGAGGAGGGAGGGAGGGAGGAGGGAGGAGGGAGGGAGGAGGGAGGAGGGAGGGAGGGAGGGAGGAGGGAGGGAGGGAGGGAGGGAGGGAGGGAGGGAGGGAGGGAGGGAGGGAGGGAGGGAGGGAGGGGGAGGGAGGGAGGGAGGGAGGGAGGAGGGAGGGAGGAGGGAGGGAGGGAGGAGGGAGGAGGAGGGAGGGAGGGAGGGAGGGAGGGAGGGGGGAGGGAGGGAGGGAGGGAGGAGGGGGAGGGAGGGGAGGGAGGGAGGGAGGGAGGGAGGGAGGGAGGAGGAGGGAGGGAGGGAGGGGGAGGGGGGAGGGAGGGAGGGAGGGAGGGAGGAGGGAGGGAGGGAGGGAGGGAGGAGGGGGAGGGAGGAGGAGGGAGGGAGGAGGGAGGGAGGGAGGGAGGGAGGAGGGAGGGAGGGAGGGAGGAGGAGGGAGGGAGGGAGGGAGGGAGGGAGGAGGGAGGGAGGGAGGAGGAGGAGGGAGGGAGGGGGGAGGGGGGAGGAGGGAGGGAGGGAGGGAGGAGGGGGAGGGAGGGGGAGGGAGGGAGGGGGAGGGAGGGAGGGAGGAGGAGGGAGGGAGAGGAGGGAGGAGGGGGGAGGGAGGGAGGGAGGGAGGGGAGGGAGGGGGAGGGAGGAGGGAGGAGGGATGGATGGATGGATGGATGTTCTTAATTAATTAATTAATTAATTAATTAATTAATGGTCAAATTAAAGGCAATCATGGTACATGAAGCGAGACAAATCATGCCTGGACGCATGGCGATGTAAGAGCCCCCTCCCCCACGCCAGGAGGAAGGGGTGCGTGACTGAGTAGAGTAGTTAGGATTTTGTGTTACGAGAGACAACTTTGTATATTATCAAGGAGACAACTTTGTATATAAGATTAGAGTGAGATCAGCTAGTCTTCGCGGCTCAGTTCTAATGCACCCACCCCCATCAGTCCATGGAATACGTGCTCCTGCTCCAGATCCTTAATTAAGGCCAAAATGAGTCCCTTCCAAACAACGTTTGCACTTAGATAGTTAGACGAATTATGCCCGACGAAGCTGGAACTTAACAGCCACAATGAATTACGGTTGTTCAGACCTTGTACAACGCCTCAGGGCATTTGGAGCCCTGAATGGTAACAAATGCTAACAAGGTAGTGTTGCTATCAATAATGATTTTAAAAATTAATATGATGTCATTAATTAATTAATTAGTTATCAACATCACTCCGTTGGGAGTAAATGTAGCACATATCCCTGAGAAGGGGCATATGGCTTTTAATACATTCTAGGCTACTTCATGCAAGGGTGGGAATGTAAGCTACCACTGCTCTAGGTGCACCAGGGCACCTGCACCACCATGTCATATTACAACCAAAACTGGTCGTCATCATGCAAGCATCTGAAGCATGGTCGCAAAACTTCGTGTGCAAAATCTCATGTCATAAGGAGCCCAACATTATGACAATTGCCAGGCTTTGTAAAGATTTTTATTTAACGATGACTACAGCACAAACAGTGAGCGAAACCCTGGTGCATGTGAATGCCTGAGTGGCGACTGTTCCTAACAGAATGCAAGATGTAAGGTAGACATTGCGAGTATGCCACAAATGTGTGATGTGCAGTGCACATGCATGTGAGCTACCATGGTCCGGATTCTCCCGATTTCTGGCCTGCGCTGGTTGTCTCCTTGATGTATACCCCATGACACCATACTTCTAAACTACTTAAGAACCTTGGCACATTGCAAAATGGGAAAGAAAGCTGAACAATACATGCAACATCACTCACTAACACAGCCATGTGATTGCTACCAACACGTACCATGTACATCCTGTGTGAAATTATTGGCAACGACACGCCAAGCAAACGCCAAGGTACAGTATAACTGCGACAGGCTGGCACATGTCACCTGGCATCCACGTATGCTCACCCCAAGGCATTGGCATATCCCCATGTCTATATCCGTTGCCCTTTGTGCGTACCGAGTCACCCATGCAGTCACCCACCCATGCATCCACCTGGCCCACCCACACAAGTACTCATACACTTGCGCACCTGAGTACCCAGCCACCCACTGGTCCACCCACCCGGTGACCCAGCCAGCCAGCCACGCACCTACTAAACCAACCTATCTAACCACTCGTGCACCCAGGCACCCAGCCACATACCCACCCACTGGGACATCCACCCACCAGCTAGCCACATATGCAATCTACCCACCTAGGCAATAAGGAGGCATTCACCCATCCTTTTATCCAGCACCCATTACTAAACCACGCAGCCACCTAACCACCCAGCCAGCTGGCCCCATGTGTGCCCACCAGGCCGCCCACCCCTGACCCACCCACGCCCCTTCCCACTCGACCACTCTTTCCCCCCATACCCTTATACCCACCGACCTGCACCCACTCACCCTCACACATCCACATCCTCTCAGCCAGTCACCCACCCATCTCACCCTAACATGCACAGCCCTCCACCCGCGATAGGTGAGTCGATCCCAACTACAAAAACCCACCACACCCATATCCGTGCACCACCCACCCATTTACCTTCCCCATCGCTCACCCCACCCACTTCTAATCACAGCTACACATCCACCCGCCACAAACCAACGGTGCAAATCCTCCAGCCCATGCA
>RPFO01000042.1:0-24336 GCA_009746045.1 Mesostigma viride
AGTTTTACACCCAACGGCCCGTTGGAACCCCCTGAAAGTTGGGCCCGAAAAACACGCCAACACAATGCAATTTTTTCGACAGCCCACGGCCCGTTGGACCCCTGAAAGCGGGCCGAAAACACGCCACCACATGCAATTTTCTACACCCAACGGCCGTTGGAACCCCTGAAGCGCCGAAAAACATCGCAAACTCCTGCATTTTTTACACGCCAGGATGTGAATTTCCGAAATCCCAACGCCTTTTTATAACCTTTACGACCGTTGGAAACCAGAAATTCGACTGAAATGTTTCCATATACACAACGTAACAACAAATCTTGGTGGTTAAAACAAAAAAACCCCCCCCCCGTAAATTCCGTAACCCTGCACGCACCTCCCGCCGATAGGCCTCTTGTTCGCAGCAGGTGGGCCCTGAAGACGCCTTTTGGTCTTGCACCTGTTGGTTACAATTGCATGGCATACCAGCAATATATTGCACATAGCATTGTATTTCACACAATTATTATATTCATGCCACAAATAATAATAATAATATTATTGTATTAAACATAGGGGGGCAGGTTGCATATTCGTTTCATTGCAGTCTAATATCAACATATTAAAAATTTCCATGCCCATAAACATTTTTGATATAGCTATTAGGTTGCTAATTATATTAAATCTTACCAGCCGTGTAGTGGTTTGCGGATTGCTTTATAGGCTTGCCACACCAAAAAAAAAAATGTTACGACGGGAGTTGAACCCGGGCCTACTAGACGTGTTCAAGATGTACTACGAGGATCAGCCAAGAATCTGTCCCGTACCGGTGTGGTTCACCAGTTCCGCACACTAGCATGGTCTCCGCGTCGCGCTCGTTCATTAAATTTCGGAGAAATTTTGCCTGCTTATATACGTTTTTGAAGCCCCTCGGCGTCGCGCCGTGAAAAGCTTCCTCCGCCAGGCGTCCAATCAGGTAGCAGGAATGTGAAAAAATGGGCTCGAGCTGTGTGCAGCGCCGCGTCCATGTGGCGCCACACGGCGTCAGGAGTCGGCGTGGCGCCATATATGGCGCTGCGAATTCCCTACCGTGTGGTCTGCAGCGCCACGTCACAGTTGCGACTGCAAGTATTTTTCAGCGCGGCGCCGTCCCGGCGCCGCGCCATATCGTTTGGCGCGTAAATTTTTTTAGCGCGCGGCGTCTTTTAGGCGCCGCGCCATTCCATTTGCGCGTCGGCATACCAGCACCAGGGAATTTGAATTGCAGGTGCTGCGTTGGCGCTTTCCAGCCCTCCTGGAAGACCGACACCGTGGATGCACCTTGCACCCGAGCATCAACGGCGGGTATTCGCGACATCGGCCGAAAGTGACAACGATATTAGCAACCCGACAGCCATATTCGACTGAGCAACGCCATTGTGTGCAGCCGAAGAGTGTGAAAAGAGGTGAGCAATGGCGGTGTATGTACATGGATGCTTTTGACAGATAGTTGTCCACAAGCAGCTCGATGACGGGGGAGTGTGAGACAGATTAATTTCGTCGCTTTTTTGGTGTCGTGGTGCCGGTCGCTGACGGGGGAGTGTGAGTGTTTTTGTCGGTTCTCGTTTGGTTGCAGGATTTGCGAGCAAGCCGAGACCATCGATTGGATTGGTAAGCCCCACTTGTTCATTTGTGTGAATCCAAGCATTATTGAAGCAGGCTGTCGCAAATGTTTTCGTTTCTGGTTGCGCCATAGCTGCGTTGCTGGGTTGCTGGGTTTTCTTGCCATGGCAGCACCGTATGATCTTTCCCCCGGCTCCCATTCTTGGTTACTAACGTTGATGTTTTGCTGCTTCCTTTGGTGCTTGATCTGCCTTGGTGTCGTGCCTCCGTTTGGTGGCCGGTGGTCACGGGATGCACAACAACGCTATCAGTTTTCTTCCACCCGCCGCCGCTGCCCCCGAAGGACAAGGATAAAAAAAAGAAACATCTATAAAAAGGTACGACGCGTGGTGTGTTGCGTGCTTTTTTTCTTGGTTTTCTCGCTCCCTTGCAGCTCAGGTTTGCTGGCACATGTATTTATGCATGCCGGCACCACACCACATGTATTTATGCATGCCAGATAACACAGGCTGTGTGTCTGACTTTTTTTCGTCCCTGTCATATGCGGTCCGCCTCTCTTTTTTCGTGTTTTGTTTTTTGTTCGTATCTTCTACGGTACAACGCGACATGTTCACGGCGTCATCTGCGCGGTGTCACTAGCTTCATTTTTGCCGGCACCGCGCCCCCGGCCGGCCCCATAAAAAAAAGAAACATCTATAAAAAGGTACGACGCGTGGTGTGTTGCGTGCTTTTTTTCTTGGTTTTCTCGCTCCCTTGCAGCTCAGGTTTGCTGGCACATGTATTTATGCATGGCGGCACCACACCACATGTATTTATGCATGCCAGCACCCCACCACCTTTTTTCATGCATGCCAGCACCCCCCCTAGGTATTTATGCATGCCAGCACCCCCCCTCGGTATTTATGCATGCCAGCACCCCACCCTAGGTATTTATGCATGCCAGCACCCCCCCTAGGTATTTATGCATGCCAGCACCCCCCCTCGGTATTTATGCATGCCAGCACCCCCCCTCGGTATTTATGCATGCCAGCACCCCCCCTAGGTATTTATGCATGCCAGCACCCCCCCCGACGTATGTATGCATGCCAGCCCCCCCCCTAGGTATTTATGCATGCCAGCACCCACCCTAGGTATTTATGCATGCCAGCGACCCCCCCTAGATATTTATGCTTGCCAGCACCCCACCCGACGTATTTATGCATGCCAGCACCCCCCCTAGGTATTTATGCTTGCCAGCCCCCCCCCTCGGTATTTATGCATGCCAGCACCCCACCCTAGGTATTTATGCATGCCAGCACCCCCCCTAGGTATTTATGCATGCCAGCACCCCCCCTCGGTATTTATGCATGCCAGCACCCCCCACATGTATTTATGCATGCCAGCACCCCCCCTCGGTATTTATGCATGCCAGCACCCCACCCGACGTATTAATCCATGCCAGCACCCCCCCTCGGTATTTATGCATGCCAGCACCCCCACATGTATTTATGCATGCCAGCACCCCCCCTCGGTATTTATGCATGCCAGCACCCCACCCGACGTATTAATGCATGCCAGCGACCCCCCTAGGTATTTATGCATGCCAGCACCCCACCCGACGTATTTATGCATGCCAGCACCCCCATTCTTGGTTAATAACGTCAACGTCCTTGCTGCTTCCTTTGGTGCTTGATCCGCCTTGGTGTCGTGCCTCCGTTTGGTGGCCGGTGGTCACGGGATGCACAAACGGGAACGCTATCAGTTTTCCTCCACCCGCCGCCGCTGCCCCAGGCCGGCTTAAAAATAAAAAAAGAAAAAAAGGTACGAATGGCAGCCCCCCCCCTAGGTATTTATGCATGCCAGCACCCCCCCTAGGTATTTATGCATGCCAGCACCCCCCTAGGTATTTATGCATGCCAGCACCCCCCCCTCGGTATTTATGCATGCCTGCACCCCCCCTAGGTATTTATGCATGCCAGCACCCCCCCTCGGTATTTATGCATGCCAGCCCCCCCCCTCGGTATTTATGCATGCCAGCCCCCCCCCTAGGTATTTATGCATGCCAGCACCCCCCCTAGGTATTTATGCATGCCAGCACCCCCCCTAGGTATTTATGCATGCCAGCCCCCCCCCTAGGTATTTATGCATGCCAGCACCCCCCTAGGTATTTATGCATGCCAGCACCCCACCCGACGTATTTATGCATGCCAGCGACCCCCCCGACGTATTTATGCATGCCAGCCCCCCCCCTAGGTATTTATGCATGCCAGCACCCCCCTAGGTATTTATGCATGCCAGCACCCCCCCTCGGTATTTATGCATGCCAGCACCCCCCCTAGGTATTTATGCATGCCAGCACCCCCCCTAGGTATTTATGCATGCCAGCACCCACCCGACGTATTTATGCATGCCAGCGACCCCCCCGACGTATTTATGCATGCCAGCCCCCCCCCTAGGTATTTATGCATGCCAGCACCCCCACATGTATTTATGCATGCCAGCACCCCCCCCTAGGTATTGATGCATGCCAGCACCCCCATTCTTGGTTAATAACGTCAACGTCCTTGCTGCTTCCTTTGGTGCTTGATCTGCCTTGGTGTCGTGCCTCCGTTTGGTGGCCGGTGGTCACGGGATGCACGAACGGGAATGCTATCAGTTTTCGTCCACCCGCCGCCGCTGCCCCAGGCCGGCTTAAAAATAAAAAAAGAAAAAAAGGTACGAATGGCAGCCCCCCCCCTAGGTATTTATGCATGCCAGCACCCCCCCTAGGTATTTATGCATGCCAGCACCCCCCTAGGTATTTATGCATGCCAGCGACCCCCCGACGTATTTATGCATGCCAGCCCCCCCCCTAGGTATTTATGCATGCCAGCACCCCCCTAGGTATTTATGCATGCCAGCACCCCCCCTAGGTATTTATGCATGCCAGCCCCCCCTAGGTATTTATGCATGCCAGCCCCCCCCCTAGGTATTTATGCATGCCAGCACCCCCCCTAGCTCGTCGTCTGTCCCAACTCAGTCCTCACAGGAGGACTGAGTTGACAACTTTCAACCGCGTGTAGCGACTAGGTGGGGGGTCCATCCCAAATGTTTTGATGTGGATCAGGGGTGTACTAGATGTCATTTTGTTGGCAAAAATACTGCATATGTGAAAACTTGACCCGAACACCTGAAAATTACACGGACGTTGGGCACCCCTCGCGAATTTGCATTTTTCGGGATAAGAACGAGTGGGAAAAATTCAATCAAATCCTGGTGCATGAAGAAAAAATATAGGCATGCAAACAATATAGTTCTTGAAACGTGGCAAAAAACTGGGCTCGATTTGGCCACTGCAACTGCCTGATACAATTAAAAAACTCTCAGTCCTCAGGAGAGGAATGGGGCTTTTGCTAACTTTGCTAGCATGTAAGTGCGGTCATACTACACACCACCGTGGCCACCAACCATCCCAATCAACTCATTTCCCTTCAAGCATTACAGGACAACACACTTGCATCATCATACTTCAGGTATATCATACCTTATCATGTAGTGAGAGCCTATGCATGCATGTAGGGAATGGGCTTGGATACCTACCAACAAAGGGTTATGTTATAAGTGTCAACCACCAATATAATGGGTAGGTTAAGCATATTTCCATTGTTTCTAACAACAATAGATATGGCTATAGCTGTTTTGCCTTGCCATGATGTGGCCAACATAGTTGCTGGCACATGATGGCAGTGGTTTGTCACCAAGACTTTTCACTCACCCGTATAAGCTTGAATGCACCCTTGACGCAGCCCGTGGCCACACAATCATGCAGTATGAACGTAGCAAAAGAATAACTAACATCTATGAAGGTGTTTAAACCTGCACAGCTCCTAAAACCCTGCACAACTACACTGGGTTAAGGCAAATGCCTGATAACATCATCTGAAAAGGGGGTTTTAGAGAGGGGCAGGCAACGGTCAAGAAAGAGCATCAAGACTTGAACCTGACAACGCCTCGCAAGCTTAAACTCATGTACGAACATCAAGAAACGAAGAGGCAACGATTATCCGGCTTTACCTGGCACGGCTGGCGTTACCTTGGCCCAGGCGGTGCCCGCAAAAGTGGCATTTTGCGGCACATAGGCCATGACGTGACAGAATGGTCGAAATCATCAAATCTATACTGTCACTCAATTTATTCTAATACAAGGCATGTTACAATGTAGAAAGAAACCTATCAGCCATTGAAATTGCGCCGGAAAGCAAGCGCAGTCATCAATTCCGTCGACCTGCCTTATCGCAGTTTTTTCCAGCAAGAACAGTGCCGACACCGGGTGAATCGCATCCCCGCAAGCTAAAAATTGATTTTTATCATCTTTAGGGCATGTTAAATCTATTTCCTGAGTTTGGACAGCTAACTCGTCCGCAAACGTAAACTGCATGCATGGGCGCGAGCCGCCATGGCTAGGTCGTGCATTTCCGGAACTCGCGTTTCACGTGGAAAAGTACCCTTACCACCTGTACTTTGACCGTACATTTAGCCGCTCATACCAAATCCAAAAAAATCCCAAAAATATGTCCAAGAAAGATCTTTTCACGCAGTATTTGAATAAATTTTGAGAGAATTTTTTTGTCAAACATTCTGACCGGGGCGAATTTTCTACGAAACCCAAAAACTCGGTCCTCTAGAGAGGACTGAGTTCAACTCAGTCCTCCGTAGAGGACCAGGGACAGACGACGAGCTAGGTATTTATGCATGCCAGCACCCCCCCTCGGTATTTATGCATGCCTGCACCCCCCCTAGGTATTTATGCATGCCAGCACCCCCCCCTAGGTATTTATGCATGCCAGCACCCCCCCCTCGGTATTTATGCATGCCAGCCCCCCCCCTAGGTATTTATGCATGCCAGCACCCCCCTAGGTATTTATGCATGCCAGCACCCCCCCTAGGTATTTATGCATGCCAGCCCCCCCCTAGGTATTTATGCATGCCAGCACCCCCCCTAGGTATTTATGCATGCCAGCACCCCCCTAGGTATTTATGCATGCCAGCACCCCCCCGACGTATTTATGCATGCCAGCCCCCCCCCTAGGTATTTATGCATGCCAGCACCCCCCTCGGTATTTATGCATGCCAGCACCCCCCCTCGGTATTTATGCATGCCAGCCCCCCCCCTAGGTATTTATCCTTCCCTCCTTCCCTCCTTCCCTCCTTCCCTCCTTCCCTCCTTCCCTCCTTCCCTCCTTCCCTCCTTCCCTCCTTCCCTCCTTCCCTCCTTCCCTCCTTCCCTCCTTCCCTCCTTCCCTCCTTCCCTCCTTCCCTCCTTCCCTCCTTCCCTCCTTCCCTCCTTCCCTCCTTCCCTCCTTCCCTCCTTCCCTCCTTCCCTCCTTCCCTCCTTCCCTCCTTCCCTCCTTCCCTCCTTCCCTCCTTCCCTCCTTCCCTCCTTCCCTCCTTCCCTCCTTCCCTCCTTCCCTCCTTCCCTCCTTCCCTCCTTCCCTCCTTCCCTCCTTCCCTCCTTCCCTCCTTCCCTCCTTCCCTCCTTCCCTCCTTCCCTCCTTCCCTCCTTCCCTCCTTCCCTCCTTCCCTCCTTCCCTCCTTCCCTCCTTCCCTCCTTCCCTCCTTCCCTCCTTCCCTCCTTCCCTCCTTCCCTCCTTCCCTCCTTCCCTCCTTCCCTCCTTCCCTCCTTCCCTCCTTCCCTCCTTCCCTCCTTCCCTCCTTCCCTCCTCCCTCCTTCCCTCCTTCCCTCCTTCCCTCCTTCCCTCCTTCCCTCCTTCCCTCCTTCCCTCCTCCCTCCCTCCCTCCCTCCCTCCCTCCCTCCCTCCCTCCCTCCTTCCCTCCTTCCCTCTTCCCTCCCTCCCTCTTCCCTCCCTCCTCCCTCCCTCCCTCCCTCCTTCCCTCCCTCCCTCCCTCCCTCCCTCCCTCCCTCCCTCCGAGGGGGGCATTTCATTGATCACTCCTTTTCCCTCCCTCCCACCTGCTGGGCAACTTGGATTTAATTCTGTCACCCGGCACAATTTTCTCACACGCATGTAGTGGTATTCTTATTTATCTCATGCCAACGGCCGTTGGACCTGAAAAACTAAATGTGGAAAATATGTAATCCTTGTAATTCTGATTGCAACGTTTTTGCGCATTCCTTGCAGATTCCACGTCGCCACACAAGATTCGCGTCTGTCAACCACCTGCAAGGTACTTGTTTTATTATTATGCGTTTTTTGGGCAGTCGCTCCCTCTTCTGATTTTCTTGATGCCAACGGCCGTTGGACTTGCAAAATCAGTTTCCATCATTGCTGTTGTGATTTACGTGATGCCAACGGCCGTTGGACCTCCAAAAAAAAGTTCTTGTTTTTTTTTGCGTTATTTATTATACGCCAGTTTTATCAGCCGTTGCATTACGACGTTTTTATCTTAACTTCATTGCTGTAATGCCAACGGCCGTTGGCGTTGTAAAATAAAATTGTACTCCGGCTGATGAATTAATCCGCCCCTGAAGGTACTAGGTTTACTTACATTGGTTGTGCCAGTTGTGCTTCACGTGCAGTTTTTTTCAATGGAGAAAGACAAGGACGTTTCGGTGTCGAACCAGGAGAGAGAGGCAGTTGAACGGGGGGCCAAAAAACTGCCAGCCGAAGTTGTTAGAGCGATTGAGAAATTTTGGGATTCAATTCCAGCCATGGTTGTGATGAAAAAAGATGATGTACAAGCTGAAGTGGACGAAATGCCGGCCTTAATTTCCGACGATGAAGGGGATGGTGTCAACTTTATTCAACCGGGAAACAAACGTAAACTGAAACGCAAAAAGTAGTGCGACCTAAGATGTTTTTAAATGTATATGCCAATTTAATGAAATCATTTTCTGAGGTTGTGAAGGACCTGACTGTTTTAAAAATGAATGATTACAATAAATTAGGCAAACACACTAATGGGAAAACGCGTTTTTTTGGCCGCGATGTAAATCTTTTTGTTCGTTTTTTCCCTGAAAAAGATGGAGATCCGAGATCGTGAATGAAGTCTACGGAAGCGTCCTTCAAAACGTTTACAAACAAGTTCGCTTTCTGTCGCGTGTCATATTCGAGGAAGTTCGTGTCGCGCAGGAGAAGACAGGCCGCCACTTGGCCGTTTTATTGGCGTTTGATTCGTTCAGCCAAATGGAGAGGGTTATGTACGCCCAGCTAGCTGATATGAACTTCTGTATTCAAGAGGGTTTTTTCGTACCACAGATGGATCTAAGAGCGCCAATAGACCCAACGAGGGAGTTCCGCCTTTTGGTGTCGTTCATTACAAAGGGGCCAAAGATAGAGTTGGGGGAAGAGGAAGGGGCTCAGCTTGGGTGCACCTACGGGCGCGCATTTTACCCGAATGTTACGTCTTCCCTGCGCGTGAGGGCTGATGCGTGTGTAGGGGCAGAAGTACCCCTCAACATGAACTTTTTCTTGCTCTCTGACCCGATCGTGAGGGATGGGGATCCCATGCGTGGTATGCGAAATTGCTCCAAGGAGGGGTGTGGGTGCGACACAGGCCCTCAGAAGTGGTGTAGAGGATGTAGGGATGCCAGATATTGCAGTGAGGAGTGCCAGCGTGCTGACTGGAGTAGGCATAAGGATAGATGCGAACGTCTGAGGCAAGCAAGGGAGGGGCTGGCAGGGGTGATAAGGGGGGTAAACAGGACGACCATACTGGATGGAACCGAGGTCGACTTCTCTGAGGTCGACTTCTCCTTCACCTTCTACTACGGTTCTTCCTCATAGAAAAACTGGAAATGTAGAGTAATAATTTGCTTTTGAGGTTGGATAACTGGACGCATTTTGGTTGTAAAATGGTGTAATGGTGAATTCTCTTTTTACTTTGAAATTGGAATAAAATTGACCTGATTTGTGTTGTAAAATGGTGTAATAGTGGATTCTCCTTTCACTTTGAAATTGGAATAAAATTGACTTTCGTTTTCTCTCATGCGACTGTAGTGGGTTAAACAACAATTAGTGACCCAACGGCCGTTAGGGATTGGAAACCTCGCCTAACGTTTGCATATTTTCTTTCCGACAAAACCTCATTTTTTTTTAAGGATGGACGTCGATGTATGTTATGTGCAGAGGGGACAAGTTTGACGTCGGGGCCGATAATGGAAGGGGATATCTCACTGCCGTGGGAAATTTGGACCGAAGTCGCAGCTTTTATGGAGGCGCCCGACGTAGCCCGCTTTGAAGCAGTTTGTAGAGGGGCTAGGGAAGCGGTGTCGGGGAGGTATGAACCCCAATTCAGCTTTAAGTTAATTTCTGGGTTAGTGGACGAATTCGGGAATGGCCCTCGTACATTGATAACTGAGTCTCTTTTCCGAGAATTGTATGGCGAGCAAGTCACGTGTGCAAGCGCTGATATCACCCCCTACACACTCGTCACAAGGGGAATGTATTTTAAGGTATATTGTGAAGAAGTTGAGGGGGTGTTAGGACGCCAGCCACCACCAGAGGGACATGCACGAGCAAGGACGATGGGAGGGTTGTTCAGGTCCCAGCGTGCTGAGAGGAGACGTGTGTTGGAGAGGTATTGGAGGGGGTGGACAGCTCGCTTACGCCAATTGGGAAAGGAAATGGATGACTTGTACGATAATTATGAACTATGGGGGTTAAGGAGCATTTTCTGGTTCTGCCATACTCCTTATGACCCGGATGAGGAAATTTTTTTTCCTCCGGGGAGGAGAGCGCGTAAGGAGGCAGAATGGGTGAAGCTTTTGGAGGGGCTGCCTCTGCAGGGGGAGGAATGGCATGTGCAGTTCTGATTATGGGATTTGATGAGAACGCAGACATGAAGGCCTTATTAGAGAGGAGGTGTAGGGAGGAGGATATGGCAAGCGTTTTGGTGGAGCTAGCTATGCAGGTCCTCAGCGGAACAATCTTCCCCCCGGATTATCTCAAGTTTTTTGGGGGGAAGAAGGCACGCTTGCTGTATTTGGCCGAGAGTAGTATGTACAAGTGGAAAGGGGACATGATGTTGTGTTTGGATGAGGATTCTGAAGAGGTTGAATGATGAAACATAAATTTCATTAATAAATTTTGAATTCTAATATTGAATGAAATTCGCCAATTTTTGCTGATGGGTAAGGCTGATGGCTAAAGCTGGCTTTGATAATTTAATTATCTCTAATTCTGTCAACTGTCACATTTATATAAATTTGACATGAATTCGGCATTTTTTGGATTCCAACGGCCGTTGGACCTCAAAAAACATTTCTAGTGTGGTTAACCCCTAAATGGTCTTGCTGCCGATTTTCCGCCAAAAATCGAGTTCCAGCCGATGCATCGGCCCCTTCTCGGGGGACCAGATGCCGCGAAATCTATTGAGAATTAGGAAAAGTTTAGCTGAGAAGATCGAAAGTTTATAAAATTCTTCACAGCATGGTACTAGGGTTTGCATACTTTTGACAAAGTTATAGAGGTGTTCTGGCCGGTCAAAGTACAAGGGGTCAGGGTACTTTTTCACGTACAACGTGCATTCCGGAAAACGACGACCTGGCCATGGCGGCTTGCGCCCACGCATGGCATTTACGTTTGCGTTCGAGTTTTCTGGCCAAACTTAGGATATTGATTTTAAACGTCCTAAAGATCATACAGGCCAATTTTTGGTGCGCGGGAATGCCATTTGATAGGTGTCGGCAGCGTTCTTGCTGGAAAAAACTGCGATCAGGCCGGACGATAGAAACGTTGACAGCAATACCTTTCCGGCGTATTTTAAAGGATATATTGGTTTCTTTGTACTTTTTATGATACATAGTAGTCGTAAACGTGCAAGGGTGGCCAGAAATCGCCGAATCCAGCGACCATGCTGCACAACTTTGGTGTGCCGAAATGCGCCATTTTGCGGCCACCGCCTGGGCCAAGGTAACGCCATCCATGCCTGGTAAAGCTTAAGCATCGTTTTCCTATCGATGTTTGACGTTTATATATACGTTCTAGCTTGTGTTGCACATTCTTTTTGCACTATTCATGCTCTTTCTTGACCCTGGCCTGGCCCCTTTCTAAAACACCCTTCTTAGATGCTTCCCTCAGTCAGTTGACCTGCCACAGGGTGATGGTGATACGTTTTAGAGGCTGTATGGGTTTGAATACCTCCATATATGTTTGTTATACATTTCCCATACACATATTGCATGAGTGTGAGGCAGTTGGCTGGTCTCTGTGGCATCATCAAGCACGTAACTGGTGAGTAAAAGCTTCCCATTGACAGCATGTGCCACCAGGTGTGCTGGCCATCACCTGGCAAGCTATAGCAGCTTAGGCCTAGTTAATCCTTGCTAGGGAAAGCTGAAATAGGCTCAACATCACTAGTTTGTTGGTGGTTGCCTCCTAGAATGCGTGCCTTGCGTAGGGTATCCGTACCGCGTTACCTGCGTGCATGGACAAGGTGGCACCTGCACATAGGTGCCATATAAGGTCAGTATGATGATGCAGTCATGTTTCCCCATCATTGTGGAAGGGAAATGTATTGTTTGGCATGGTTGGTGGCCATATTAGGAGTTAGTATGCCCACCCCTACTCCCTTGGTTGCTTTTTACCAACGGTACCCCTATGGGCTGTACTGGGTGTAACTGCTGGTATACCCACCCAAATGATGACCCCAATGGCTCAAACTGTTCAGCAACTAATTGTTTATCATCCCTGAAGTGGTAGGTGCCTAGGTCTTATAACATAATTCAAGATGCACATTCTACCAAAAATGAAAACGCGCGTCTTGACCCCCCTGACTTTGACGGCAGTTAAACATGGCCTACCCTGCATATATGTGAGGTTGTGATATACCAACCCGAAGGGCAACTCATGGACATGCTTGGCCTCCAAGGACAGCCATTGGATATGGGTAGGTTGGATGGCATCTGGTTTGCAAAATTGTGAAGATCCAGCCGGTTTATCGGCAGGATCTCAGACCATTTAGGGGTTAAAAAGTTGTGGGTATTTTGTTAAATGGAGTGACCAATGGTTGTGATTTATTTGATGCCAACGGCTGACAAACATTGCTAGTGTAGCGCAACAGTGGTGGATAATTTGTTTAATGGAGGGGCCGTCGCATCTGCTTGTGATTTTTTTAGGCTGAACAGTCACTGAAAATGTCGACGTTATTGCTCCACACCCACAAAAAACTCGTTCCGGAACTGTTCGAAGCGAATAGCACTGACAGGGTTCGAACCCAGGTCCACATTGATGTTGGGGAGTGAGGTAGGCCAGCCATCATGTTCCGCACACAAATCTGGCTCGACTCCGATCCCTGGCAGTGCTCTTCGCCTCGAACAGGTCCGGAACGAGTTTTTTGTGGGGTTGGAGCAATAAATACTCTTTTACCGGGAAGGGGCGTAATGCCAACGGGCGTTGGACCTGAAAAATTGTGTGGTTAAATCAAGTGACAGAATATGAAGGTGATTTATTTTACATTTAAAAACATATGTTATTTGGGAGGACAAGAAAGTTGTTTTTTGAGGTGGTTTCTTACGGTTTTTGATGGAGGAAACCTCTAACAATCCTGATGCTCTCGTGATCGTGTCTTGTTTATGTGATATCTGTCAAGGCATCAAGAAGGAGAGGAGTCGCCCGTTGCTGAGAAGCTGAGGACAACTGTACTGGAAAGGTATGCGGACAAGGACAAATGTGGGTGTGGGGGGAACAGCTTGGTGGACACTACTTCTGACTGGCCTCTACCCGAGGGGGGTTGTGAGCCAACGGCCGTTAGACTTGAAAAACATTACCATGTGCATTTCATTCGTTTCATTGGGTGGCAATAAGGCAGGATGTGTCTTTTATGCAGCTTAGTGGTGGCTATTTACCATTTTTCTTCCAAGAAAGGCCTCCAAAAAATCTAGCTGAGCATAAAGATGGGGCTTCACTGGTTCGTAAGGCATCCACCCTTCCCACAGGGGGGTTGTGAGCCAACGGCCGTTGGAATTGGAAAAACATTATCATGTGCATTTCATTCTTTTCATTTGGTGGCAGTAAGGCAGGATGTGTCTTTCATGCAGCTTAGTGATGGTTATTACCATTTTTCTCCGGCCTAGAAAGGCCTCCAAAAATCTAGCTGAGCATAAAGATGTGGTTGAATGGTTCGTAAGGCATCCACCCTTCCCACAGGGGGGTTGTGAGCCAACGGCCGTTAGACTTGAAAAACATTACCATGTGCATTTCATTCGTTTCATTGGGTGGCAATAAGGCAGGATGTGTCTTTTATGCAGCCTAGTGGTGGCTATTTACCATTTTTCTCCTAGAAAGGCCTCCAAAAAAACTAGCTGAGCTTAAAGATGGGCTTGACTGGTTCGTAAGGCATCCACCCTTCCCACAGGGGGGTTGTGAGCCAACGGCCGTTAGACTTGAAAAACATTACCATGTGCATTTCATTCGTTTCATTGGGTGGCAATAAGGCAGGATGTGTCTTTTATGCAGCCTAGTGGTGGCTATTTACCATTTTTCTCCTAGAAAGGCCTCCAAAAAAACTAGCTGAGCATAAAGATGGGGCTTCACTGGTTCGTAAGGCATCCACCCTTCCCACAGGGGGGTTGTGAGCCAACGGCCGTTGGAATTGGAAAAACATTATCATGTGCATTTCATTCTTTTCATTTGGTGGCAGTAAGGCAGGATGTGTCTTTCATGCAGCTTAGTGATGGTTATTACCATTTTTCTCCTAGAAAGGCCTCCAAAAATCTAGCTGAGCATAAAGATGTGGTTGAATGGTTCGTAAGGCATCCACCCTTCCCACAGGGGGGTTGTGAGCCAACGGCCGTTAGACTTGAAAAACATTACCATGTGCATTTCATTCGTTTCATTGGGTGGCAATAAGGCAGGATGTGTCTTTTATGCAGCCTAGTGGTGGCTATTTACCATTTTTCTCCTAGAAAGGCCTCCAAAAAAACTAGCTGAGCTTAAAGATGGGCTTGACTGGTTCGTAAGGCATCCACCCTTCCCACAGGGGGGTTGTGAGCCAACGGCCGTTGGAATTGGAAAAACATTATCATGTGCATTTCATTCGTTTCATTGGGTGGCAATAAGGCAGGATGTGTCATTCATGCAGCTTTGTTGTGGCTATTACCATTTTTCTCCTAGAAAGGCCTCCAAAAATCTAGCTGAGCATAAAGATGTGGTTGACTGGTTCGTAAGGCATCCACCCTTCCCACAGGGGGGTTGTGAGCCAACGGCCGTTAGACTTGAAAAACATTATCATGTGCATTTCATTCGTTTCATTTGGTGGCAGTTAGGCAGGATGTGTCTTTTATGCAGCTTAGTGGTGGCTATTTACCATTTTTCTTCCAAGAAAGGCCTATGAAAAATCTAGCTGAGCATAAAGATGTGGTTGACTGGTTCGTAAGGCATCCACCCTTCCCATAGGGGGGTTGTGAGCCAACGGCCGTTGGAATTGGAAAAACATTATCATGTGCATTTCATTCGTTTCATTTGGTGGCAGTTAGGCAGGATGTGTCTTTCATGCAGCTTAGTGATGGTTATTACCATTTTTCTCCTAGAAAGGCCTCCAAAAATCTAGCTGAGCATAAAGATGTGGTTGACTGGTTCGTAAGGCATCCACCCTTCCCATAGGGGGGTTGTGAGCCAACGGCCGTTGGAATTGGAAAAACATTATCATGTGCATTTCATTCTTTTCATTTCGGGTGGCAGTTAGGCAGGATGTGTCTTTCATGCAGCTTAGTGATGGTTATTACCATTTTTCTCCTAGAAAGGCCTCCAAAAATCTAGCTGAGCATAAAGATGTGGTTGACTGGTTCGTAAGGCATCCACCCTTCCCACAGGGGGTTGTGAGCCAACGGCCGTTAGACTTGAAAAACATTATCATGTGCATTTCATTCGTTTCATTGGGTGGCAATAAGGCAGGATGTGTCTTTTATGCAGCTTAGTGGTGGCTATTTACCATTTTTCTTCCAAGAAAGGCCTCTGAAAAATCAAGCTGAGCATAAAGATGTGGTTGACTGGTTCGTAAGGCATCCACCCTTCCCATAGGGGGGTTGTGAGCCAACGGCCGTTGGAATTGGAAAAACATTATCATGTGCATTTCATTTGGTGGCAGTTTGGCAGGATGTGTCTTTCATGCAGCAGTAGTGGTGGTTATAACCATTTTTGTGCCCATAAAGGGCCAGAAAAAGATGAAGATGTGTTTACAAAAATGTGTATCCTGTGGCACGAATAATTCGTAGTCAATAGGATGCCTCAAAATACTGTTTTGGCTGGTGTGTATGCAGGCGAATGGGAGTAGGGAAGAGCAAACAGAAGAGGCAGACGGAGGACAAGGGCGCCTCCTGCGAGGTTGGAGCTAACAAGAGGACGGAGATGGTGGCTGTGCTTCACCTGATGGATATGCCGCTGGAGGTGGTAACGCATGTTGCCAGTTTCCTAGGGGGACGAATGGGAAGATGGATCCGAAATCCTTCGCTTTTGCGGGGATGAGAATGAGGTGGAACTCGATTTCTATATCAGGGATTTGGCAAGGGTGGGGAGTTGGGCCGATTTTGCCCAGAATTGACGAGAAGCCTCTTTTCTTGTCCGATTGGAGGGATACCTATTTCGATTAGGAGTTTTGTGGATGATGTATCAATAATTTTAATCTTCAATTTTGCTATATGAGGCCGTCATCAATCGTTGACTTTGGGTGTGATTTTCTTGCGCCAACGGCCGCTGGGATGGAGAAATGTCAAAAGGGGGGTTGAGTAAAATATTACTTACGTATTACGCACGTGCCAATTGGCGCAGGGGAGGGATGGCGGAGACGGGCGAGCTGGAATCTTCGACCCGCGCTGCGATTGCCTGCGTGGCAGCAAACGTACTTAACCGGGCTCGCGAGATCCACGGATGGGTACGGCAGCACGAGAAGCGCCTGGGTCGCCAGTTTGCGGTTTTGGTCGTGTATGACTCGTTCGCCTCAGTAGGACGACAGATTAATCTCCAGTTGCTGGACATGTACTTCGCCTTGGCTGGCGGATTCTACAAGCCCACGCCGGCGGATCGGGTTCCACTCAATCGAGACATCGAGTTTCGACTTTTGGTGTCGTATGTCGGAAAGGTTGGGTGGGACCAGTGGGAGAAAGACCAGTGGGGGAAATTTCCAGACGCGAGTGAGGCGCAGCCGAGATTGACCGTATCGGCGAGAGTAGAGGGGGGGGGTTTGAAGGTTTCCATTTTACATTCGGGAATTCCGAGTCCGTGAAATTGACGTTTTCACGGATGATCGTTCTCCCGGGGGTGGGAGGGCCGATGCTCGGCTCGCTTCCAAAGTGTTGCTCGAATCAGGCGTGCTCTGTGGAAGAGGGTGTCCACCGCAAGTGCGGGGGTTGTCGAGACGTCCGGTATTGTGCTGCCGAATGCCAGCGTGCGGACTGGGAGGAACACAAGAAGTGGTGTAACAAGTATCGTGAGGCGAGAAAGTCTCTCAGCACTATGCACGGCGACGTTACAGACAGCTGGTCTGGTGTCAATTTGGCCGGACTTGTAATTCGGATGGGGGGTGAAGTGCATTTCAAGTTCAAAGGTGAAATGTTCAAGGTTTTTTGAGGGGACTAAATCGTACCCCAGGGCGATTTGTGAGGCGATGTCCGCGCTGGGGGAACAGTACCCCTGTTCGACTGCGTGAGGGGAATGGATTCTGCGACTGAAGAAATTTTGGGTGTGATTTTCTTGCGCCAACGGCCGTTGGAACTTGCAAATTAGGGTTTGATTTTCTTTGCAACCGGAAGTAGGGTGTGGTTTGCCACGTGGAAACATGGATGTAATTAATAAATGCATAATAAAACATTTTTCGTGCGCCAACGGTCGTTGGAGGCTGGAAACTGGTGTGTGATTTTGATGCGCGTTTTTTCAAGCAAAAGGCCGTTGACGGTGACAAATTTATATCAAACGGTGTCGGTGGTGTGCAGATGACGTTCTACAGGACGAAGGGGGGCGAGTGGATCGATATCACCGAATGGCAACAAAAGCGTGACGACTTGGAAGACAGGCTTCGGGGTGTGGTTAAGAGCGCGCTCAGGCTTTTGCCGGATATTAACCTGGATTTTAAGCCCAAGGGTGAAAGGTCATATTTGAGACCGGATGTCGCGAAGGCCGCGACTCTTGTTTTCAATATTGAGGGTCGGGGACTTCCAAAGCCGACCGTTGAGCCACTTGAGGAGGTGCTTGTGAGGTGTGGTGCTATAAGGCCCTATGATCCATCAATACCCAGCCCAATTCGTGTTCGGAGGATCGATGCGGATGGGAAGGAAACTTGGATACCGTTCATGCGGCACTATGATACCGGAGAAGGGTTTGAGGGTTTGGGGCAGGTGGGACGGTTCGAATGGGTCATCTTGAAGGACGGCAAGTACTTCAAGCATCACACTGACCTGATTCCAGACCGGCTGTTCATGTCTGCTGGAGATTGCATGTCTGGTTGAGGGAATACGTGCATGAGTGGGGAAGTGCCGGTGTTGACGAGTTTGAGAAGGCGGTTCGTGAGGTGATGTTCGCGCTCGGGCAGGAGTACAAGTTCGAGTGCGTGACTGAGGCGAATCGATTCTGCGACTGAAGTGTTGGGTGTGATTTTCTTGCGCCAACGGCCGTTGGAACCTGCAAAATAGGGTTTGATTTTCTTTGCGCCAACGGCCGTTGGAACCTGCAAATTAGGGTTTGATTTTGCGCCAACGGCCTTGGCAGCTGGAAAGTTGGGTGTGATTCGCCACGTGGCACTATGGATGTAATCAATAAATGCATAATAAAAATTTTTTTCGTGCATTTTTCGTGCGCCAACGGCCGTTGGAGGCTGGAAAATGGTGTGATTTTCGTGCGCGTAATAAATCATTCTTGTTGTTTCAAGCCAACGGCCGTTGACGGTGAGAAATGTGTATCAAACGGTGTTGGTGGTCGCAGATGGCGGTCAAATGCACGGTTGCGTGGTGCCAGGAAGCGAGAGCAGGAGGGGATGACTTGTGCGTGCGTCATGTCAGCGTGCGAACGGGAATGGCAGGGAGGGTGAAGGATTTGTTTGCAAAAAAGGGGGGTGTATCGCCCGGGATTGCCAGCTTCCATTCGGGACGGATTGCATGCCTTTTTGTGATGGACACGCCAAGTTGTCAGGGGAGATGCAAGAGGTGATCAAAGGAGGCTTGTTGTTTGTGCATGGCGAGTCCAGTGCTGGTGAAGGACCTCTTGTCCTGAGTTTTGAGGTGGACGGTGCTGGAAGTCTGGAAAGAATGGCGGTCAGGTCGCGGGAATGGATGTTGAATCACCCTGACTTTGACTCGTATGCCTACTGCCAAGGTTTCGGGGACGCCGTTTTTACATGGATGCTGTGCTCGGAGGATGACGTGCATGCGATTGTTTCGCATGACGACTTGGATATCGCAGGCGCCATGGGCGCAGACCTGTTGTTGTATTTCATGATTGGATGGGGTTGCGGATTTTTGGAAGGTGATTGGTGGGTCCCGCACCTCGCAAGGCTTACTTTTGCGGTCGGCGAATTGCCTGTACCTGTTGAAGTCTCAAAAACTCGTGTGGAGATGGCTGCCGTTCTGGCATCGGGGGTTAAGCGCCAAGCCCGATTTGCCATGACCGTTGTTGCTGATGCTGAGGGGGAGGAAATTGAAAAGGTCGTGGAAAGGGTCGTCCTGGCCTCTGCTTTGGTGGAGAGAGCAAGGAATGCATGCGACTAGGTGTTTTTGGTCGCCAACGGCCGTTGGACTTGCAAAATGTCCTGTGAGCTGAGTCCGTTTCTTAACTTGCCATGGACGTCGGTTGTGCAGGGGCAGGGTGTAGGATGGAGTGCGGAAAAGAAGGAAAGGAAGGGGGGGAGACTACAAAGGAAAACCTGATAGAGATTGTGGAGGCCGAACTGGAAGACCTGCCCGATCTGGTTCTCGAAGAGGACGGGCAATTGCACGCTGAACGTCTTGATGGCGTGGGCATGATGATGTCGGAGGTTGATGGGTATGGTGGAATTGCTAAAGGTGTATTGCGTAAATTGAGGCGTGAGGAGGATGTGGGGACTCCGGCTCATGTTTTGGTCAGTTTTATGAACGACAATTGGGGTCGAATGCAACCCACTAAAGATGGGGAGGATGTTGACTAGAATGTGATTTTAGGATGAATGTAAATTTATTTAATAAAGAAGAATCATTTGGAAAAAATCGCCTGATGGTGTCTAAGGCCAACGGCCGTTGGGGTGTGTGGAATTTAACAGGGCCAACGGCCGTTGACCCTGCTGAATGCGTGCGTTTGCGGGTGGTGTAAAAAATATCGATGTGCACAGATGGACCCCATTCGATGCGAACATCCGGATTGTCAATGGGAAGGAATGCCGACGGACAGCGAGTGGTTCTGTCCCAAGCATTCTGACGTATGGGGGGCGTTGTTTGCCGAAATCGAGAGCGGGCTGATGACGATTGACCGTCACATCGTGACGAAAAAGTGGAAGCCTTGGCCCAACAACATGGTTTTGGTCTTGTACTATGTTGACAAGAAGCCTCGATTCATGCTGCGTGATGCAGAGTGGGTGATAGAGGAGGTGGGACAGATGCGACCTGGAGAGGGGATAGGCGGAGAGGACAAGCCGCCAAGGCATGTGTGGGCTTACATGGGAGACCATCCCGACTGTCCAACGGCCAAAGTGTGGCATGATATGGGAAGGGACCTGGCCACGGAGTCCGCGTATGAGTGCGCGCGACTCGTGACAGCGCTCTTGAAGGGGGAGGTGAAAGACCTGATGCGCAAGGGGGGGTTGGTAGAGCAGATTAGACAGCAGATTAGACGTGTGTGTGATTTTGATGAGGAGATTGATGAGAAGCCGGCAAAGAGGGGCAGGATGGACAGAATTGCTCAGTAAGAAAGAGAGGGAGAAAATATGATTTGATTAATCTGATGCGTGTAATTGAAACTAATTTATTTTGTCTCATAAAACTTCTTTGAACGGACCTTCTTTGAACCAACAATTATTGCACAAAAAGACTAGATTGAGAATTGTGTGAGAAAGACGCCAGAGGGGGTTCTGACGGTGCTCATTGCCCCTGTTATACAATGGCTGCTGTATGGGACTCATGGCAATTGCGCAGATGGCAACGAAATGCAAAATCTGTACGGAGCCCGTAAGGGTCGAGGGACTGTGCGCGGAACATTACAAGTTCCTACAAGCGCACGACCTCGAGTACCAACATGCCAAGGATCCATACGGGGGTGTGGATTTCTTAGATGTGATAGACCACTGGAGGGATTGGATGTGTATTGCAAGACACATCTACCTTTTGCCGAGAAGTTGGAGGACGTGTGCGCTCGTGGGATCGCATACGTAGCAAGTTTGCAGATGTTGATGGGGAAGACCGGAATGACACGCTCGGTCCTCCACTTCACGGCAACGCACACTGGGGAACGGAAAGTTGAGCTGGTGCGCCTCGACAGGCAGGGACTCGAGATTTTGGCAGAGGGGGACAGCGCGTACGGGTTTGCTCATGGGCATAACGTTACCATGGGGGATTCCTTGCAGGGTGTGGCGCGGAATGCGCGTACACCTTGATGACGAATAGGATTTGTGGAAGCACAAAGACTGCACAAGGATATTTTGGAGCTCTTCTTGCCGCAGAGCCGGTGGGACTGCCGAAGAGGCCTGAGGAGCGGGACCGTTTGATCAGGATGGTGGTGAAGGCGGATATAGATGCAGATGTGGAGGCCGCAAAGGCGAAGGCAGAGGAAGCGCGTCGTGCAAAGGAGGAATCGGATCAAGAACTGTTGGAGAAGATGCAGAGCTCCAACAAAATTTTGCATCGTTTGGGGATGGCGGACGTCGCTTATGAATGCGAGTCCGGGAAGGGGAAGAAACAAAAGAGGAAAAGATAATAATGGGAATGGTCGCCCACTGTTCTTGTCACAGAAATGCTTTTGTTAATGCTGGCGAACTTGGGACGGTCGTCCGTATTTCAACATTTCCTTGCCTTTAAAATTGATTGATGGGTAAATAATAATACTGAGCAAGCCTTCCATTTTATGTGTCTGTCGTCATACAATTTCGTTATTGTTTCAACCCTTGCAACGAGGTTTTTCTTGTCCCATGCATGCAAGTCTCAACCTTGGTGTCATGGAACTGCTTGTCTTTGCATATTACAACCCATTAATGCTCGGTTTGCATCATCATGTTCCACCAAGGGAATAAATGAAGTAGCTATTGAAGCTTGCGTTAGAGAAATCCCCAAATAATCGACTTCTTCTGCTTTACTACTAAATTCTGGTTTATATCGCACAGGAACATAATTATTTTCAACACTAGAGTAACAAGAAAGTAATAAATATTCTGGGGCGAATTTAAATTGATCTTGTTGATCTGGAGGTATAAAAATAGGTATTTCACTTTTAATTACTTGATTTTTTTGTAATGTATAAAAAGGACAGGAAAACATATTCATTTACTTTACTATGCGTAGCTAAAGATCCAATTAAACCGGTATTAGGCCCTTCTGGCGTTTGTATAGGACCATAATGACTAGGTATGTATATCATGTAACGTGCGTGTTTGCAAGTTGGCCGTTGACACTCTACGACGGAGCCAATTTTCGGAAGAACCTGCCTCATTTATGAATGCATCGACTGTGTGCATAAATTGTGATCATTGAATTGAACAAAAAAATTCTCTTATTGCCCCAATCATGGCTATTCTCTTAATGCCCTATCATGGCTATTTGTTTGTGTATGTTTTGCCCATGTTATTACATTAATGGCATGATGTTGTGGATTGCTCTATCTATGATGGTTGTTCGTTTGTGTATGCTTTGCCCATGTTGTTACAGTAATGGCATGATGTTGTGGATTGCTAGCTCAATCTATGATGGTTGTTCGTTTGTGTATGCTTTGCCCATGTTGTTACAGTAATGGCATAATGTTGTGGATTGCTAGCTCAATCTATGATGGTTGTTCGTTTGTGTATGCTTTGCCCATGTTGTTACAGTAATGGCATGATTTTCTGGATTGCTCAACCTATGAGGGTTGTTCGTTTGTGTATGTTTTGCGCGCAGATCACAATGGATTGCACCATCTGCCGCAACAAGCGAAGCCCCCTTACTGGTTCCAAGATCTTATCCTACTCGATGCCAAGCAGGCTGGCGAAGGGTATCCCAGTACGTACTTTGAAACTTGATGCCGCAAAACAACTACAACTTCGTTTTAACCCTTTAGCCGTTTTGAGTGATATTTACAGCGGACATTACATTTTTGTTGCTACGGGATGAGAATTGAGCTTTGTAATGCTAGCAGGTGTCACCAACCAAACTGTCCGCTATTTGTAGTGGGCATTTATTGTTAGAGCTTGCAGCTGGGTCCCTGCTCCTCCACATGCAACCTTGGTGTTCATGAGCCCTTTACTAGCTTCCTTTATGTCAGGGGGTGCTATATTCATGAGCCCTTTACTAGCTTCCTTTATGTCAGGGGGTGCTATATTTGGCACCCATAGGACATTGCAATATGACCAATGACATGACCCCCAAGGTGGTGAATATATGTGTGTGCTTGTGTCCTATAATGGACCATAACTAACTATTAGGTTGGTTTGTGGACATTATCATGGAAAGTGACAATTGCCCGGTTTTTATAGCGGGCAGTTGGACACGGTTTTAAGGGTTGACCTATTAGCTTTGTCAGATGTGTGTGCTGCACCGCACCGCTTGCTAACATATTCGGCGGATTTCTTCTTTGTCGTCTGCGTGTCACAGCGTGCTTGTACGCACAACCACCCGCGTTCCCCTCCGCCGGCGCCCCCGCCGCCGGCGCCCCCGCCGCCGGGCTCTCCGCCGCCACCGGTGTTGCCCCCTCCCGCCGCCGCCCTTCCGCGCCGTCGGAAGCTGCAGCGGCAGCACAGCAAATGCCCCCTCCCCCCGCACCATCGTCGGGGCAAGAGGCGCGCGGCGTTCATGCAGCAAAGGCGGCGAAGGAGCGGAGGAAATCGGCGGCTTCTGGGTCATCGGGTTCCGATGCCGCGACGGCAGCAACTGGAAAAGCAACCCACCCACACTGCCAGCTGTCCGGGTAGGTGTTACGCACAAGGATGTGATTTTCTTGCGCCATCCTTGTCCTTGTCCTTGTCCTTGTCCTTGTCCTTGTCCTTGTCCTTGTCCTTGTCCTTGTCCTTGTCCTTGTCCTTGTTGTCCTTGTCCTTGTCCTTGTCCTTGTCCTTGTCCTTGTCCTTGTCCTTGTCCTTGTCCTTGTCCTTGTCCTTGTCCTTGTCCTTGTCCTTGTCCTTGTCCTTGTCCTTGTCCTTGTCCTTGTCCTTGTCCTTGTCCTTGTCCTTGTCCTTGTCCTTGTCCTTGTCCTTGTCCTTGTCCTTGTCCTTGTCCTTGTCCTTGTCCGCCTTGTCCTTGTCCTTGTCCTTGTCCTTGTCCTTGTCCTTGTCCTTGTCCTTGTCCTTGTCCTTGTCCTTGTCCTTGTCCTTGTCCTTGTCCTTGTCCTTGTCCTTGTCCTTGTCCTTGTCCTTGTCCTTGTCCTTGTCCTTGTCCTTGTCCTTGTCCTTGTCCTTTTTGTCCTTGTCCTTGTCCTTGTCCTTGTCCCCTTGTCCTTGTCCTTGTCCTTGTCCTTGTCCTTGTCCTTGTCCTTGTCCTTGTCCTTGTCCTTGTCCTTGTCCTTGTCCTTGTCCTTGTCCTTGTCCTTGTCCTTGTCCTTGTCCTTGTCCTTGTCCTTGTCCTTGTCCTTGTCCTTGTCCTTGTCCTTGTCCTTGTCCTTGTCCTTGTCCTTGTCCTTGTCCTTGTCCTTGTCCTTGTCCTTGTCCTTGTCCTTGTCCTTGTCCTTGTCCTTGTCCTTGTCCTTGTCCTTGTCCTTGTCCTTGTCCTTG
>RPFO01001699.1:0-24330 GCA_009746045.1 Mesostigma viride
ACGCGATACATCGCGTTGTAAAAAAACACGGGTTAAGATAATCACAGGCATGCCATAGATGCATTCACAACATGACATGCCATAGAACTGCACAGGCTAGCTAGCATACAGCCCAAAATAGCTCAGACCGTTATAACGGGTGCAGTTATTTTGGGGTGTCTTGCTAGCACTACCGTATAGGCATTCAATTCCAACGTGGCACAAAACATCATAGATGGCCACACATGGATTCCCAAACACATTTCCAGCTTTAAAGTCACAACATCATGCTATACAACAAGTATAAAGCTTGTGCCAAGGCCCCAAACCAAGCGTATAACGGGTTCACAAGGAGCTACATTATCAATGCATCCAACACACTGTAAAGCAATTCCAATGATTGGCAATGATAGAAAAAACAAAAGAACTAACCTGGTTATGCTTCCATGCAAGCAGGCCCTGGCCATTCATGTTTCTTGCATGCATTATGGACGCACAAGCAGAAGGATAACTTGGGCCAGCAAACCAAGAAGCAATGCCTAGAGCTGGCCAGAAAACCACTTGTCTCGCTATGTCTGTGCAGGGAAAAGCATCCCGTTATCAAGCCCACCATGTTTAGAGACAATACCAAACGCTACTTCACTGGTTTCGTTGAAGCCTCAGCTAATAGCAATCAAATCTGGTCCAAAAACATAGTGGTATTCCCCAACCATCACAAGCGAACGCGTACAAGCACTGAAGCAACAAAACGACAAGCAAAAACCATCGATTACATGTCTACAACTAGTTTATAAACGATAGGACGACTTGGTACTGTAATGTATAAACGCTAACACGTTAATACGTACCAGGTCGAAACCGCAGATTACCTGCTGTGCGGGAGCCATCACTCCCACCTCACGGACATAGCCTCGAACCTTTCCTGGCCGTCATCGCTAATAAAACATGTCAAGAATAACGTAGCAAGTCTATCCACGCGCAAATATATGGACGTTTGCTGCCGAACAACAGGTAGCATACGCACTGTCACCGCCTGACCGCTGACAGGATCTGCCGCACCGATTAGAACCTAGAGACATACTTGCGCACATCCAGACGCTTCACGGCCAGAGATATAACCTTTATAACACTCAAGGATAATTACTACAAGATTTGAGTTCAAAATTCCAAGCCATGCTCTCGTACCAGTCATTTGCCTGCACCGCCATAGCCGCGGACGTCAATTATTTTCATTCACGTCGGTCCCGTTTGACCATGGTACCCCCCCAGCTTTGATTGAGTATATCTCCCTGGCCAGTTGTCCAAAGTACGGTCTGAATAGTGCCAGGCAAAGCTTACATCTAGATCTTTCGATCCCCCCAGGTTTGACCGTTGAATTATTTTTGGCGCGGCGCCTGGTTCTGCCACAAACTCAGTCCGTTAGAGTGGCGCGAGTTCAACTGGCGCCACGAAAACGGACTCAGTACAAATTAAGGGTTAAAGCAACCAAAAGACATTTCAATTCCAATGAGATACATGACGAATTACAAAGAGTGTCGAGTTGTAATGTTGTAGTTATAAGAGCAGCTGTGAGGTCCCTTGGTTGACGCCACTGCAGGCCCCTTGTGGCGGCAGTGCGCGTGTGTTCCCGACCTAGTTCCTACTGGCATTCTTGCCAACGACGACCAGGGTGCCCGAAGGCCCTGTCCCTTGTCTCGTTCTCAGTCTTACACACATTCTTAACAAAACCAATACATTGTCATATCCGTCAGTCCATCCTCATGGCAACTGACTGCATGCACTGACCACTCACGGGGGCTGCTCCGGGCTGCTCGAACTATTTCACCCCATGAAGACAACAAACCAGTTGTGAGGGAGAGAAACGGACGAACAACGACCACCATGGTTCGTTGCTCATCCTTCTATACTGCTCAAAGCTCAAGCCTGGCGGCTGGCGCCACTAGCGCCACTTTAGACATAGTCAGCCAATCATAACATTGTCTAATTTCCGACAAGCTAAACTTCAAGCTTTATCTGTCAAGCGAACACAAATATACAAGGGCAAATCTATCGGCTATGCCAGGCACCGCCTGGGGCTTCCTTGCATTTGTGTCTGGTGTCCCACGTTGAAATCCTGAAATTGCACATCTGCTCAGTGCCTCGCCGGCTTGCTGCGTACCAGCATTCGGCAAACTGCCCTTGTGACGAATGTCAGTGAAATTCAGGTCCGCCCAAAAGTTCCGTCAGCAAATTCAGCGGACTTGGCGCGTGAGTACAATTGAGATCCGCGGCGTCAGTACCGGGCCGCGGTATAGCAACCCGCACAAGGCTGCGGACGTCAGAATTACGCTAAAATCTGAATTGCGGACGTGATAGATCACGGACGCGACAGCTGTCGCGTTTGCGTGCCATATCATCCTGGACCAGTTGGTCATTACCGCTACTTGGAATGCATCCACTATCAGCAGTAATCATGTGTGAGATATATGCCACCTCCCCCCCACTATTTAGCTCACAACAACGTGAGAGCAAAAAGTGAAAGAAAGGCATCTCATACTAAAGAAGGAAGCCCAAAGAGGGCGTCATTCCAGGCAGCAGCAAAAAGGAAAAAAAAATCCAGCTGCTCCAAGATGCTTTTCCAGGATCAGCAACAACCTTAACCCGTGTTTTTTTAATTAGAACGCGATATATCGCGTTGTAAGCTTTTTTTAGAACGCGTATAGCACCTAAGGAAAAATTTTTTTCATGGTCATGTATATACTTTCCTGAAAGCCCATAAATCAAAGGATTTTTTGAGCTACTCAGACCTACAAACTGCTTATTCATTAGAGAGATACACTGGTTTGAATACAGGGGGGTCTGACCATGACCGCGATTTCTTGACCCTAGGTCACAAGTCATGCGCTTATTCACAAATGGTTCATGAAAAAAATCTGGCTTCTTGCACGAGCTATGGGCAACATATGCAGGCTCTGTGAAACAAAACTCAGGCCCATTGGGCCACTGGAGCTATTTTTCATTAGCATCACAATTACAACGCAGTACAACGCAGTGGGAAACATGAGAGCCCTTGACAACATTACGCAACGACCCGAGCCCCATAAACGGGGCCATAGTGAGCTTGGAGGGTCAAAACGTTGAAAAAAGGTGTTGTATAAGTTATACAGCATCAAACATGCATCAAACATCATGACTGGATGACCTAATATGACTGAATCAGGCAGCCATAGCCAAAGCATCATCCACTCTCACAACGTGTTGAGCACATGCCTCGTGGGAATGGAGGTGCTGGGTTTTCATTCCATAACGCGTGCAATACTGAAAGAAAGAGGCACGTGTAATGCAAGGCTTGGATAGGTTGAGTGATCCATGAGCTTACATGCAGGCAAAGATGACGCTGGAATGCATGCTAGCAAATGGTGGCAAGATGCTAACAACACATGATTATACACCATGATTATGGGCACCCAGCTGATCTTCTTGCACAATCAACGCAGTATAAACCATCAACATCCAATCCTCACGATATATGAACGGCTTGACGACGTATACAGCACCTAAATACTGCACAACTGCAACCTGCTATGGCTGACATGCAAGCAACGTCGAGTAGGATGGCGGTCTTAGAGAGGCTGGGCAGAGGTCGGTAGAAATAAGTGGAAAACTGGCAGAAACTAGGTAGAAACACGATATACTTACGCCTGCAAGCACTATTGAGCCGGTGGCAGAGGCCATTTCCAGGAAAATACAGCATACCGTAGCAATAGCCACGGTCACGCCTTACGCTATTTGCAGGCACCATCATGCCCGGAGCTATCCAATAAAAGTCTGCACAAATCTCGGTTTAGCCGAGAGTCCGGGCGTTCGGAATGAATAAACATGTGTTAAGAAGTCGAAACACCATGGAAATACCAAGCATGGTGCCGCAGCAGACCCGAGTCTTGACGTAATAATATGTATGCCGGTTTCCAGGGTTTCCGCATGAAAGTTGGGTGAGAAACTGGAAAAAACTACGTTTCCTTTGCCCCAGTACCTCAACAAACTCGTAGAAACCTAATTATCAACCTTTGAACGCATCATCATGGTCGTGCTACCCAACAGCCACTGAAATTCGCGCGAAAACTGGCGAGATCTACCTGCCGCCATCGCCGTCGTCTTCACCTTCGTCCCGCGAAAATGCCTGATTTCAGTGGTACATATTTGTTTGCAGCTGTCACAAAAAAAATACCAAAAATACCAGGATTTTTTCTTGAATTCTATGAGATGTTTCTGACCTATCTTGAAAGTTTCAGACCAAAAATCGCATGTTTAATAGGTTTGCCACGTGTCAGATTACAACGCGATACATCGCGTTCTAACCCTACAACGCGATGTATCGCGTTGTAAAAAAACACGGGTTAACATGCATGCTTTTAAAGGCTTAGCAATAACCCCTTCAATGGCTTTTTACCGGGAAAAGCCTAACCTCTTCAGATGCTTTTGAAGGCTAAGCAATAACCTTTTCCTTGTGCTTCCCTCATGGGTGAAGCAGGAGGAACATCCAGGCTGGCCGGACTGAACCCACCAAGGGTTGTTCGTCCGTTTAAAATGAGAATGAAAGGTGCGGTCCTTTATGGCACCGCCACCTTCATGACAGGCAATCCGGCGAGGCACTGAGCAGATGTGCAATTTCAGGATTTCAACGTGGGACACCAGACACAAATGCAAGGAAGCCCCAGGCGGTGCCTGGCATAGCCGATAGATTTGCCCTTGTATATTTGTGTTCGCTTGACAGATAAAGCTTGAAGTTTAGCTTGTCGGAAATTAGACAATGTTATGATTGGCTGATGTCTAAAGTGGCGCTAGTGGCGCCAGCCGCCAGGCTTGAGCTTTGAGCAGTATAGAAGGATGAGCAACGAACCATGGTGGTCGTTGTTCGTCCGTTTCTCTCCCTCACAACTGGTTTGTTGTCTTCATGGGGTGAAATAGTTCGAGCAGCCCGGAGCAGCCCCCGTGAGTGGTTGCATGCAGTCAGTTGCCATGAGGATGGACTGACGGATATGACAATGTATTGGTTTTGTTAAGAATGTGTGTAAGACTGAGAACGAGACAAGGGACAGGGCCTTCGGGCACCCTGGTCGTCGTTGGCAAGAATGCCAGTAGGAACTAGGTCGGGAACACACGCGCACTGCCGCCACAAGGGGCCTGCAGTGGCGTCAACCAAGGGACCTCACAGCTGCTCTTATAACTACAACATTACAACTCGACACTCTTTGTAATTCGTCATGTATCTCATTGGAATTGAAATGTCTTTTGGTTGCTTTAATGATAAAGCATGGTCTCAAGAATCGGCTGGTTGGGCCGGATTGCCTGTCATGAAGGTGGCGGTGCCATAAAGGACCGCACCTTTCATTCTAATTTTAAACGGACGAACAACGACCACCATGGTTCGTTGCTCATCCTTCTATACTGCTCAAAGCTCAAGCCTGGCGGCTGGCGCCACTAGCGCCACTTTAGACATCAGCCAATCATAACATTGTCTAATTTCCGACAAGCTAAACTTCAAGCTTTATCTGTCAAGCGAACACAAATATACAAGGGCAAATCTATCGGCTATGCCAGGCACCGCCTGGGGCTTCCTTGCATTTGTGTCTGGTGTCCCACGTTGAAATCCTGAAATTGCACATCTGCTCAGTGCCTCGCCGGCTTGCTGCGTACCAGCATTCAGTTCGGCAAACTGCCCTTGTGACGAATGTCAGTGAAATTCAGGTCCGCCCAAAAGTTCCGTCAGCAAATTCAGCGGACTTGGCGCGTGAGTACAATTGAGATCCGCGGCGTCAAATGAGAATGAAAGGTGCGGTCCTTTATGGCACCGCCACCTTCATGACAGGCAATCCGGCCCAACCAGCCGATTCTTGAGACCATGCTTTATCATTAAAGCAACCAAAAGACATTTCAATTCCAATGAGATACATGACGAATTACAAAGAGTGTCGAGTTGTAATGTTGTAGTTATAAGAGCAGCTGTGAGGTCCCTTGGTTGACGCCACTGCAGGCCCCTTGTGGCGGCAGTGCGCGTGTGTTCCCGACCTAGTTCCTACTGGCATTCTTGCCAACGACGACCAGGGTGCCCGAAGGCCCTGTCCCTTGTCTCGTTCTCAGTCTTACACACATTCTTAACAAAACCAATACATTGTCATATCCGTCAGTCCATCCTCATGGCAACTGACTGCATGCAACCACTCACGGGGGCTGCTCCGGGCTGCTCGAACTATTTCACCCCATGAAGACAACAAACCAGTTGTGAGGGAGAGAAACGGACGAACAACGACCACCATGGTTCGTTGCTCATCCTTCTATACTGCTCAAAGCTCAAGCCTGGCGGCTGGCGCCACTAGCGCCACTTTAGACATCAGCCAATCATAACATTGTCTAATTTCCGACAAGCTAAACTTCAAGCTTTATCTGTCAAGCGAACACAAATATACAAGGGCAAATCTGTTGGCTATGCCAGGCACCGCCTGGGGCTTCCTTGCATTTGTGTCTGGTGTCCCACGTTGAAATCCTGAAATTGCACATCTGCTCAGTGCCTCGCCGGCTTGCTGCGTACCAGCATTCGGCAAACTGCCCTTGTGACGAATGTCAGTGAAATTCAGGTCCGCCCAAAAGTTCCGTCAGCAAATTCAGCGGACTTGGCGCGTGAG
This sequence comes from Mesostigma viride, assembly GCA_009746045.1. Taxonomy (NCBI): domain Eukaryota; kingdom Viridiplantae; phylum Streptophyta; class Mesostigmatophyceae; order Mesostigmatales; family Mesostigmataceae; genus Mesostigma; species Mesostigma viride. Next base: position 6,642 of record RPFO01001699.1, read on the forward strand.
TACAATTGAGATCCGCGGCGTCAGTACCGGGCCGCGGTATAGCAACCCGCACAAGGCTGCGGACGTCAGAATTACGCTAAAATCTGAATTGCGGACGTGATAGATCACGGACGCGACAGCTGTCGCGTTTGCGTGCCATATCATCCTGGACTGGTCATTACCGCTACTTGGAATGCATCCACTATCAGCAGTAATCATGTGTGAGATATGCCACCTCCCCCCCACTATTTAGCTCACAACAACGGGAGAGCAAAAAGTGAAAGAAAGGCATCTCACACGAAAGAAGGAAGCCCAAAGAGGGCGTCATTCCAGGCAGCAGCAAAAAGGAAAAAAAAATCCAGCTGCTCAAAGAGGCTTTTCCAGGATCAGCAACAACCTTATCATGCATGCTTTTAACCCCTAAATGGTCTGAGATCCTGCCGATAAATCGGCTGGATCTTCACAATTTTGCAAACCAGATGCCATCCAACCTACCCATATCCAATGGCTGTCCTTGGGGGCCAAGCATGTCCATGAGTTGCCCTTCGGGTTGGTATATCACAACCTCACATATATGCAGGGTAGGCCATGTATAACTGCCGTCAAAGTCAGGGGGGTCAAGACGCGCGTTTTCATTTTTGGTAGAATGTGCATTTTGAATTATGTTATAAGACCTAGGCACCTACCACTTCAGGGATGATAAACAATTAGTTGCTGAACAGTTTGAGCCATTGGGGTCATCATTTGGGTGGGTATACCAGCAGTTACACCCAGTACAGCCCATAGGGGTACCGTTGGTAAAAAGCAACCAAGGGGGTAGGGGTGGGCATACTACCTACTAATATAGCCACCAACCATGCCAAACAATACATTTCCCTTCCACAATGATGGGGAAACACAACTGCATCATCACACTGCCCTTACATGGCACCTATGTGCAGGTGCTACCTTGTCCATGCACGTAGGTAACGTGGTACGGATACCCTACGCAAGGCATGCATTCTAGGAGGCAGCCACCAACAAACTAGTGATGTTGAGCCTATTTCAGCCTGCCCTAGCAAGGATAAACTAGGCCTAAGCTGCTATAGCTTGCCAGGTGATGGCCAGCACACCTGGTGGCACATGCTGTCAATGGGAAGCTTTTACTCACCAGTTACGTGCTTGATGATGCCACAGCGACCAGCCAACTGCCTCACACTCATGCAATATGTGTATGGGAAATGTATAACAAACATACATGGAGGTATTCAAACCCATACAGCCTCTAAAACTTATCACCATCACCCTGTGGCAGGTCAACTGACTGAGGGAAGCATCTAAGAAGGGTGTTTTAGAAAGGGGCCAGGCCAGGGTCAAGAAAGAGCATGAATAATGCAAAAAGAATGTGCTACACAAGCTAGAACGTATATATAAACGTCAAACCTCGATAGGAAAACGATGCTTAAGCTTTACCAGGCATGGATGGCGTTACCTTGGCCCAGGCGGTGGCCGCAAAATGGCGCATTTCGGCACACCAAAGTTGTGCAGCATGGTCGCTGGATTCGGCGATTTCTGGCCACCCTTGCACGTTTACGACTACTATGTATCATAAAAAGTATAAATAAACCGATATATCCTTTAAAATACGCCGGAAAGGTATTGCTGTCAACGTTTCTATCGTCCGGCCTGATCGCAGTTTTTTCCAGCAAGAACGCTGCCGACACCTATCAAATGGCATTCCCGCGAACCAGAAATTGGCCTGTATGATCTTTAGGACGTATAAAATCAATATCCTAAGTTTGGTCAGAAAATTCGAACGAAAACGTAAATGCCATGCGTGGGCGCAAGCCGCCATGGCCAGGTCGTCGTTTTCCGGAATGCACGTTGTCCGTGAAAAAGTACCCTGACCCCTTGTACTTTGACCGGCCAGAACACCTCTATAACTTTGTCAGAAGTATGCAAACCCATATACCATGCTTTAGAGTATTTTATAAACTTTCGATCTTCTCAGCTAAACGTTTCCTAATTCTCAATAGTTTTCGCGGCATTTGGTCGCCCGAGAAGGGGCCGTGTCCGTGCACGTTGTCCGTGAAAAAGTACCCTGACCCCTTGTACTTGAGTTTTTGTAAACATCAGACACTGATTTCTTCAGACGATGCACAAGGCTGGGCGCGGCGCAGCGTGCGCAAGGCTGGCGTGCGCAAGGCTGGGGAGTGCGCGAGGCTGGGAGTGCGCAAGGCTGGGCGCGGCGCGACTTGACAGCTACCCACTGGTGCGGCGTAAAACTCCAACCGACGTAAAAGTGTGGCTTGCAAAAGGCGCCAAATTTTGAGCAAGCAGGACTTGGGTCAAATTCGCCGATGCGACCTCTGGTGATCATGGCCGCAACTAGCCGACTGCAATCCTCGTGAAGAACGTCGCGGCTTGCGATTTCATTTCATAGGCACTATCATCATGGCTAGGGCCGTGATTCTAGCCGTTATTTATTTAGGACTCATGTTAACGGCATGCAGGGCCTTGTCATATGTGAACATTACAAGCGATGAATGGGTACGTTTTCCCCTTTTGTTATACTTTGATAATTTACGTTCTAGGTATTGTTCTACGTTCTAGGTGTTGTCTAGATATTGTTTACAACTTGGAAAACGCTGCCATAAATCTGCTTATCACGCTCTTGGTTAAAAAAAAAAAATCAATTGAGCAAGATATCTGCAGCTTCGGTTGGCGCTCCTCATGCGTGCAGGATATTGACAGCGGCGCCAAGCCGGACACGATTATGACGCTCTGTATGCGCATAACGCCAGCCATGGCTGCCAAGTGCGTGTTGGAAAACAGCCCACACGCTACTCTTCATTGCAACGTGGCTACGATTGAAGTTTATGTTGAAGGGGGTACCATCCTGGCGGCGTATCAGGTGAGCGTTTGTCAGCTAGCCATATGATGTGTAGCCTGGCCTGCCGAAAAATTCACCGTAGGGCCTGGGTTTGAGGACTAGGATTTCTTTTATTTCATGGACTGTCATACGTACACACTTGTAAAGCATTACAAATGACGCTTGGCAGGGCACGCTCGGTAAAATAAATTGTCATTCCGACATCATGTTAGCGACAGCCCTGCCCAGCGTAATTTGTAAGGCTTTACAACTTGTACTGTACCCTGCTGAGGCCCTTGGACAGTTTTGATGAGCGGAAAGCTCAAGGCCATGGTTTAAAACAGAAAAGGGACCTCGAGCGCAATGCAGGCTTCGTGTATGTGCAGGCTTCGTGTAGTGAATGTATAGAATACTGAACACAAGAGTGGAAGGTAAGGTGCAGTCATGCGTGCGTGCATGAAGGTACAATATCCCTGGGTCCTTGCCCCTTGGCCCTTAACTCGGTATTTGTTGTCTGGTAGAGTATGCCATGTGATCTTTACCGGGTAAACTCAGCATGGCTTCTTCAATGCCTAGCGGGGCTATACAACTGAAAGTGGTAAAATTGTTTATGTGCTTGCTGTACGGGGTCTTTGCCACCTGCATTGTGGTGACTGCGCGTCCTTATTGGTTTGTTTGTTGACTCACACCTTGTGTTATTATATTTCCGCCTAAATAAGACGTACAAAAGACGAGAGCAATAGCTCTGACAAGCCATCAAAACTTTTTCTATCATTTTCCCCCCCTGAAATTCCCGTCCAGCCCATGCAATACGACATTACTCCAATACTCTGCATTATAGGTTTACTGATTTCTTTTACTATTACAACCCACAAATTGCTTAACTTTCTGGTTCTAAATTTTTCTTCTATTGTTTGTCTCCCCCCCTCCCGCCCCTCCCCTCTGCTCCCCCCCGGCATCCTCCCTGTAATGAACCATAAAAAAGGTCGTCGGAACCGGCCAATGGGGTGGAGAGACGTTTGAAGCTTCAGGGGCATCACAGGTGCTCGCTCAGTTATGGGAGATTACTCGGGACACTGCCTTGCATTATGGCGCATGGGTTGGGCCCAAAGGGGCTCTGGTGCTACATGACAGAAGCCTTAAGGCGATGGTGATGGGCGGCATCCTGGCCCACTCAACAGTGCCATTCACGAGCAGTGTGCTTGAGGGCATGGCAAGACACGGCACGACTTATCACAGCGGGAAAGAAGGTTTTAAGGACATGAACGGAGCTGAGTTGTGTCCTCCTGGCCTTGGCGGTGAGGTGAGTGATACAGGGCTGAAATGGGGACGTCGTTTGTAAGAACATTACGCCATCACTGATGTTTCTTTAACCAGGCGGGACGGTTGTTGGCCTGACAAAAGTGAGTGAATACAGTCTAGGGTTTAGAGCAGTAGTGCATAGGGTAAATTAAAGTCCGTGTTATTTTTCCACCCACTAGACCTGTGTGGCATCACTACCACATCCAAGTTCTTCATTCATGCGGTCTCCTGAAAAGGTTACCAAATATTTGCACCCTTGCTTGCATGCGAGCTTTGGTTGTTCTTAATAACAGGAGTGTGCATGGCAATAGATAAGTATCATTGGGTTGGGTAGACCAGCCGGGCCCCCCAATCCGCCAACACCATACTGGCTTCCACACACATGGTTGTTTGTTGGTAGTGCATTTGTTATGATTGTTTTTAGCTTGCAAGTTTTAAGGTGAGTATTTTTTGCTAGAGAAAAAGGATTTAAATGATGTTATGTTTCTTTTCTTTTTTTTTTTTTGCTACTTGTTCTGGTGCAGGCAAAATTGATTTGTTGCTTTGGGGACAAGTTTATCAACCGGTCATATGCACGTTCTTATTGGCGTGCTATGTTCAAGTCCAACCTCGGCAAATGGTGGTTACGTCGTGGTGCCGCTTTCATCAAGGCACAACGAAAAAACGTGTCAAGCCCGCCCTTGCTGCAGGGTGGAAGCAGTTCATGTGGTGGCCATGGCAACGACAGGCGCGGCTCAGATGACCACATCTATAGGGTTCCTGGATACGCTGGCTTACTTCATGGCTTGGTCGCACGGATTATCGGTTTTGGTTGCTTTGTCAGCGGCAGCAGCAGCAGCAGCAGCAGCAGCAACAACAACAACAACAACAACAACAACAACAACAACAACAACAACAACAACAACAACAACAACAACAACAACAACAACAACAACAACAACAACAACAACAACAACAACAACAACAACAACAACAACAACAACAACAACAACAGCAACAGCAACAGCAACAGCAACAGCAACAGCAACAGCAACAGCAACAGCAACAGCAACAGCAACAGCAACAGCAACAGCAACAGCAACAGCAACAGCAACAGCAACAGCAACAGCAACAGCAACAGCAACAGCAACAGCAACAGCAACAGCAACAGCAACAGCAACAGCAACAGCAACAGCAACAGCAACAGCAACAGCAACAGCAACAGCAACAGCAACAGCAACAGCAACAGCAACAGCAACAGCAACAGCAACAGCAACAGCAACAGCAACAGCAACAGCAACAGCAACAACAACAACAACAACAACAACAACAACAACAACAACAACAACAACAACAACAACAACAACAACAACAACAACAACAACAACAACAACAACAACAGCCGCCACCACGATGACGTTGACGAGGAGGAGGAGCAGCAGCAGGAGGAGGGGGACGAGGAGGAGGACAAGGTCCAAGCTAGGAACAAGGACCACGACAATGATGATGGCGATGGCAAAGTCGAAGGACAAGATGGCATGGTCGACGACGTGGTGGATGATGCGGCAACGAAGGAGCGCATATATGCCACCAGGGGCAGGGACAATTGCAAAGGAGGTGAAGAGCAAGCTGCTGTGCTGGTTGATGCGCCGCTGACTCAGGTATGCCGTATTTATCCGCTCGTTGTACTAGGGTGTATTGCACTTGTGGCCACAAATTTGCACCTTTTCATGTGGCACCGTTCCTCTGCGGACTTGCGTTTAACCAGTTGGGCTACAATATAGTTAAGTACATTTGTTTTGGCCCCCCTCCGAGGTTACCTTTTTTTTTTTTTTTTCCTGGTCCCCCTTTGAGGACAAAGTGTTGCGCTTAATTCATGATCTTGTATGTGTATGGATCTATGTGTCTTCTTCGGTGCACGCGGGGGCCGGGCAGTGCGAGATCGATGACCACCAGCAAGCCACTCCGACTCCAGCTCCAAGTGCGAATCATGGGCATCCATCTTCCTCTTCGCCGCCATCCCCACAAGCTCGACCAGTGGTCGTGAAATGCATGGGTCGAACGAACAAACGATGGTGCACCAAGCGGGGTCTAACTCAAGTAGACAACTCGGCGCCATCAAGACTTGTGCTGGAAAGCATACAAGGGAAGTACTACTGCCCAGATTGTGCCAAGACACGGCGCCACGGCTTCAAGGCGAAAGGGAAAACCAGGTAATGAAAGGCAGTGATGGCTCGGTTTTTTATGGATTTGACCAAGCAAATTTTTTTCGCATTACTATGAGCCTAACTCCTGAACCTCGTGCTAGTGTAAAGGTGTTACGCGACTCGATCATTCTGTCTGCGGCACTGCGAGCTCTCTTATGCGGATCAAACCTGCGTCATTTGCCTGCGCCGCGCCATCCCTGCTCAACAGCGGCGGCTTTGCGAGCTGCCCCGGTCCCAACAGCGGGGTTGGCGTCGTGCCCGCGCCTGGGCTCAGCCCCCCCCAACGGCCGCCTTACTGACTGACCCGTGCGCAAGGTAATTGCTTGTTAGAAGAGACAGCCCCCTTGGGCCACGCGGCATGCCAACCTGACATCATTATGTTCATCGTGTGATGATGCGTGGCGTTAGGTATGGAGTAAGGCACTTGGCTTTCGGACTAAGGCACCCATGTGGACCAAACCTGCGTCGTTTGCGTGCCTTTGCCTGCAGCGCACTGTCCCCGCTCAGCAGCGAGCCTGGCACATCCGTGCCCGGCGCTGACAATCGCATCCCTGGCAGCCGCACCACCGGCAGCGGCTTTGCGAGCTGCCCCGGTCCCAACAGCGGGGCTGGCGTCGCGCCCGCGCCTGGGCTCAGCCCCCCCCAACGGCCGCCTTACCGACTGTCCCGTGCGCAAGGTAATTGCTTGTTAGAAGAGACAGCCCCCTTGGGCCACGCGGCATGCCAACCTGACATCATTATGTTCATCGTGTGATGATGCGTGGCGTTAGGTATGGAGTAAAGCACTTGGCTTTCGGACTAAGGCACCCATGTGGACCAAACCTGCGTCGTTTGCGTGCCTTTGCCTGCAGCGCACTGTCCCCGCTCAGCAGCGAGCCTGGCACATCCGTGCCCGGCGCTGACAATCGCATCCCTGGCAGCCGCACCAGCGGCAGCGGCTTTGCGAGCTGCCCCGGTCCCAACAGCGGGGCTGGCGTCGCGCCCGCGCCGGGGCTCAGCCCCCCCCAACGGCCGCCTTACTGACTGCCCCGTGCGCAAGGTAATTGCTTGTTAGAAGAATGCGCGCATCATGTGTTGATGCGCCTCTCGATTACATGACCCCATGAAATTAGTTTGGTGTATAAATATACATATAATTTAATGTTGTATGCATCAAATAAGGGGTTAGTTAGCCTCTCACCGTCTCAAGTAACCCAGTGGGTGAACGGTTAATGGGTCGGCTACGGTTATTGGGTTGTTTTATAGGGTCCCGAGGTTAAGGTTGATAAACGTTGCTCGAACTCATTCCATGTTGTTTGCTGTCTCACTTAGTCTTGTTCACACACTACACTTGCTATTGTGTCTCATTGCACAGGGACGCTCCACGGGACATAGGAGGGGATTGCGATCTTGCCAAGAATATGCCGACGGGGCCTTGGGAATCCTGGGTCGCCGCTCGTGCCGCAATTCAATCATGGGCTGATCATGGTGAGCATGGAGCCTTCGCGTTATGCGCCCGCTACGTGGCTCAGAGCAGAACAGAGCGCCGGGAATTCTGGTGCGATGGTTGCGGTGTAGCTAATCATCAAGGCAAAAAACAGACAACATCCAAGAAGACGAATTGTGAGTGGCGAGTTGTGATTGCAAAGCGGAAGGATGGGATGTTTTATGTCACAAAATACCCATTGCCCGTGACAAGCCTAAAGCCAGGGCACCTTCCCACTGGCCACAATCATGAGCTAAGACGTCCCGGGACCATTGCTGCTCTCTTGGACCCCATGCTTCGAAAGCTGCCTGATGAGGTGAAGGCAAGGATATTGTTGTGCAGGAAGAGCGGGGTCGACCTGCCAACAATCCTGACAATGATCGATAAGGAATTTGGGGAAAACCGCACGTGGATTGATAGCGATGTCAGGAATTTCCTGCGGCGGTCTCCTGAAGATAACTTGTCGTCTGCGTCGAAGTTGGTCTCCTGGTGCTATGCCCAGCAAGATGCCGATCCTCGTTTCTACTGGAAGCATGCTGTTGATGGCAACAACCGGCTCAACCTTCTTTTCTACGCGACGGGGGACATGAGGGAGCGTTATGCCATGGCTTGTGATTCCCAGGCGGTTTCTGTTGACGCGACCCACGGCACGAATAATCATGGCATGAAGCTAATCTTCTTCACGGGTGTGTCTCCTTACGGGAAAAATGACATTTATGGAGTTGCCCTAACAGTGTCGGAGCACGAGCAGGCATTTGGCTGGATATGGGACCAGTTCGCTGAGTGCATGCATGGGCACTTGCCGAAGGTTGCCATCACCGACGAAGACCAGGCCATGGCATTGGCGATTACAAAGCGAGGAATCACTCATCATCTTTGTATATTCCACCTCTTCATCATGAATGTGACAAAGAACATGAGGCGTTGCTTCGGTGACGAAGCTGCGTGGGAGAAGTTTTACCTGGCATTGTGGCGGCTACGCAACCAAACCGATCTTCGCAGCCGTGAGCACTTTGACAGAGATTTTTTGCAGGTCCTTCTTCTCCTTCCCCAGAAGTATTGGGGCCCCAAATGCCGCACGTTGGCCCATTGGTCCAACCTGCCCTACCTCCAGGCTGGTCATGTCCCTCGTCATCCTCGCATGTTGAATGCGCACGTTGAAAAGGATGACATGTTGCGCCTCGGACGTTTGACAGCCAGCCTGCTTGCCGCCGTCTTGGGTATGTTTGAAAGCGATGTCGCTGGCCACTTTGGTTTCAAATGCGGACACGCTCGTGTGATAGAAGCATTGCGGCACCTGCGCCGCGAGTCTGCTAGCTGTACAGAAGATCTGATTACTCGTGTGCGTTTGTGCTACGGCATCATGCACGAGTCAACTGCCAAGTCAGATTTTCTGGACAGCTTCCCGGATGCTACCATGACATCATGCCCCACGGCGGTCTCACAAGACGACAGTCGGTTTGCAGCGACGACGGATGGCTTGGTGCAGGGTTGGGTTTCATTGGCTGACAAGACATGCACGTACGATGATGGCGTCCTACTTGAAGTCAAGACCCACCCTACGTTCATGGAGGGGCCGACCTTGCGTGCTGGGGAGGAACGGTACGTATGTTTCAATCCAATTTACCACCGCAACACTGTAAAGAGCCGGTATGGACACCCACAGCTCTGCACACATCTTGATTATCCAAGCAATTAGTGTACAAGTGTTTCGCCTCCGTGGCTTACCATTATGCATCATCAGCACAACAAGTTTTAACAGTGATTGCAAACCACGGTTTTTATGTGTCATGCAAGGTCTACCAAAAGGCGGTGTCACCATTGCATTTTTAGGCCCAAATGCATGTGTCACCCGAAATGCATCTAAACCTTAAACCTTCCTCAACCTTTTCATGAAACAATCAAAGGTTCATTACAATATCTGATTTTCTCGCCAACTAGTTTTGCCTGTTGGCTTAGCCCCCCCAACATGGCCCGGGTAGCACGTGTTCGCCGCCCTCATCAGGGGGAATAGTATCACATTTGGTCAATAGGCCATACCAAGTCATGCTTGTTGCCCCAACCAACTAGAGCATATTCTCAATGCCCATTCCCGCCATCCAAGCTATGCCTCCTGTTTACCGCCGCAACACCGGTTGCCAGCAGCCCATTACTCACTTCACCCGCCGCTTGCTACACAAGGCCTTGCCGCCTTGCCCAACATGCTGCCTGCTTCGCCTCGTTCGGCCGAATTTCGCAAGTAACCTTGCAGTTCCAAGTACCTCAGGTTTGCTTGACATTCCCCCTCCCTCACCCCCTCCCACCCCCCCTCCCTCCCTTTTAGAAGCTACATACACCGCTACGTTCAAGAAGTATAAGTATTTATCTATATATTATACAAAGTTGACAAGATATTTATCACACACTTAGTTTCAGTTGGCTAACTCGCTTTCTATGTCGTGTGCCCAAGGGGCTTTTTGTTGTGCATCGATGAATTACGCCAGACATAGGTGTAACTTTTCTGTACATGTTCTTGTTGTCGCTCTGTTGACTTGTTGTCGCTTCACAGGCAATGCACTATTGTGTGGAAGGACGCGCATCCCCTGGAGAAGATGCGACTGTACCATTTTGCCCAGCTTCAGTGGCAAATGAAGGTGAAGAATATGCGTTGTGGCCTTCTCCTCAGCTGGACGATGGAGAACGGCATGCGTGTGTTCGAGGTGCGTCGAAGCGATGAGTGGTTGTCGCTAGCGACTGATATTGCGAACATCTTCTGGGACGAGTACGTAACCTACAAACAAAGCCCGGTGGAGAACTTTCAGAATCGTTTTCCTGGGTATACTTCCTTCATAGATCTTACACAACAACTTTGCGAGGTGGTAAACAGCGTCTTTGTACCCAGCTGCAGAGCCAAGATTGCTGAGGATGCGCGATTTGTGGCTGCTGGTAGTGATGGCTACAACCAGGTGTTTGACTTGTTGTATCCACCCGCCAAATGTGAGCGGTCTCACATGGACAAGCTGTATGACACCGCGCGTAAATGGGCCCGCCGCTTTACTTGGGGTGACTCAACATTTGGGATGAGCTCTTCCCAAAGGTCCGAGGTCACGCACAACGCGATAAAAAACCGTGTGGACAAAACCACGCAGTTGGAGGAGCTCCCTGTTGTGCTGGCTGATTTGTGGCAACGGCGTGCGGAGTCACATGAGATCGAGCTTTACCGTCGATCTAAGCACCACCTGAACCGCATCAGTCCCATAGCCCACCCGGTTTTGGTTGATGCTGAGACAAAGTTAGCCAAATATGCTTTTGACAAGCTGAAAATCCAGTTAGCAATGGCGTTTCATTACATAGTTGGTCCCGTGTATGATGGCAACCTGGTGGAGGTAAAGTTATCTCCAGAGAGCTCTGGGAGCCAGGCTCGCCGAGAACAACTGAAGGAGGATGAGCCTACGGTAGTGTCAAGGATTGTTACTCTTGGCAGCGACAAGCACCCCATTGCTTGCAGTTGTCAATATGTTGTCCACATGGGCCTCCCTTGCAGGCACGTGCTTGCTGTGGAGCTAATTGCTGTGTGGCTTCAAGCAAAGGCTCTGCCGTTGCAGTGTGTCCACCAGAAGTGGTTGTTGCCTTTAGATCAGGCAAATATGCGCAATGAGTCTTTCAAAGCGATGACAAGGCCGCAGCATCCTACACCCCACTTGGTTGTTGACCCAACCACCCCCTCCAACGTGGAGGTGACACCAAACTATGCCAACTTGATAGCCCTTAGCCGCCGCCTTGTTCAATTGGCGGTCGAGTCCCGTAAGGAAGTGGAAATCATGCAGCATATAGAGCGTGGAATTGAGATGTGTGTTTCCGACAACCCCGGTCTTCCAGCCACAACCCCGGGCCCTGCACAACCGATGATAGCTCAGCACCCACTCCCAGTCAATGCGCAAGCAACATCTGCGCCAACCCAACAGCCCTTGTTATGTGGCAACCCACCAATCGCAAAGCCGCGGGGAAGGCCTAAGGTCCACGGGGCTCAGTCTAGGAGGCACCGCAGTGCTTGCGAGCCGGATAGAGCAGCTAGTCGCAAAGGCAAGCAGCCTCGTAGTGCAACTGCACAGTGTGAAGAGGGGCCTATTTCCAAAAAGCCATTCTTCCGTGGCTCCCACCCTACCTCCTAGTTCATCCCCTTCAATTAGTCCATCCCAGCCTTGTCCATTGTACCACTCGGTCACGAGATAGCTGCCCTTGGGTGGTGCCATGTCCGGCGGATGAGTTAAAATGTTGTTATTGTATTAAAGCATGGATAAAATAATTGCATTTTCATTTTAGCAACATCAAAGAGACAACATAACATGTTCATAATTCAATTGTGATTGATTTGGGTTTGATAAACAGTGCTCTCAACGTTTTCCAATTCATCTACACCTTAGTCATGAATTTCAATACAAAATGCTGTGGGATGGTGATGCATGGAGCATGAATTAATGGATTAAAATATTTACTCATATAATTTTAACACCTAAAAAGTGATTTCAGTCGTCACATGCAATGTTGGGCTACCACCTCTTTTGTTTTGGAATTTTGGCACAGTATCGAGAAAGAGGTAATTCCAAAGTTTGCCAATGACTGCATGGTCTCGGAGCTAAACCAAGAGTTGTGTGTACGACCCTCATTTGTCGTGGCATGATCCACGTAGGGTCTGAGTACAAGGCTAACCAGGACAGTCATAATGCGTACACTCTATGCTCCTAGTACTTGTTGATATTGACATATTCTCCAGATTTCTGGCCTGCGCCGGTAGTCGCTTTGATATTGCATTCATTATGCTCACGTGATGCATGTCACGATAATATTATACTGTCTAACGTATTAGTTGCATTGAATTGAAACGTTACTCCGTTGGGAGATCACGTAACACATGTCCGGTAGTCTGTAATATTAAGGCAGATGGTGCGCAAGGATAGATGGCAAGTAGTGATGAAGGAGACCACCCCCAAGTCTGTGGGGGCTCCGCGTGTGACCAAGTATGGCATTCATAGCGATTCGGGCCGCGGTGCCCACACCCCTGTAACTAGGACCTAGATAGCTTATACCATCCATTCCATCCCATGTTCCCCTCCCACTGAGGACTTATGCTCACGTGACGCAGTCACGTGTCTATTAATTAATTAATTAACCCGTGTTTTTTTAATTAGAACGCGATATATCGCGTTGTAAGCTTTTTTTAGAACGCGTATAGCACCTAAGGAAAATTTTTTTTCATGGTCATGTATATACTTTCCTGAAAGCCCATAAATCAAAGGATTTTTTGAGCTACTCAGACCTACAAACTGCTTATTCATTAGAGAGATACACTGGTTTGAATACAGGGGGGTCTGACCATGACCGCGATTTCTTGACCCTAGGTCACAAGTCATGCGCTTATTCACAAATGGTTCATGAAAAAATCTGGCTTCTTGCACGAGCTATGGGCAACATATGCAGGCTCTGTGAAACAAAACTCAGGCCCATTGGGCCACTGGAGCTATTTTTCATTAGCATCACAATTACAACGCAGTACAACGCAGTGGGAAACATGAGAGCCCTTGACAACATTACGCAACGACCCGAGCCCCATAAACGGGGCCATAGTGAGCTTGGAGGGTCAAAACGTTGAACATAGGCGTTGTATAAGTTATACAGCATCAAACATGCATCAAACATCATGACTGGATGACCTAATATGACTGAATCAGGCAGCCATAGCCAAAGCATCATCCACTCTCACAACGTGTTGAGCACATGCCTCGTGGGAATGGAGGTGCTGGGTTTTCATTCCATAACGCGTGCAATACTGAAAGAAAGAGGCACGTGTAATGCAAGGCTTGGATAGGTTGAGTGATCCATGAGCTTACATGCAGGCAAAGATGACGCTGGAATGCATGCTAGCAAATGGTGGCAAGATGCTAACAACACATGATTATACACCATGATTATGGGCACCCAGCTGATCTTCTTGCACAATCAACGCAGTATAAACCATCAACATCCAATCCTCACGATATATGCACGGCTTGACGACGTATACAGCACCTAAATACTGCACAACTGCAACCTGCTATGGCTGACATGCAAGCAACGTCGAGTAGGATGGCGGTCTTAGAGAGGCTGGGCAGAGGTCGGTAGAAATAAGTGGAAAACTGGCAGAAACTAGGTAGAAACACGATATACTTACGCCTGCAAGCACTATTGAGCCGGTGGCAGAGGCCATTTCCAGGAAAATACAGCATACCGTAGCAATAGCCACGGTCACGCCTTACGCTATTTGCAGGCACCATCATGCCCGGAGCTACCCAATAAAAGTCTGCACAAATCTCGGTTTAGCCGAGAGTCCGGGCGTTCGGAATGAATAAACATGTGTTAAGAAGTCGAAACACCATGGAAATACCAAGCATGGTGCCGCAGCAGACCCGAGTCTTGACGTAATAATATGTATGCCGGTTTCCAGGGTTTCCGCATGAAAGTTGGGTGAGAAACTGGAAAAAACTACGTTTTCTTTGCCCCAGTACCTCAACAAACTCGTAGAAACCTAATTATCAACCTTTGAACGCATCATCATGGTCGTGCTACCCAACAGCCACTGAAATTCGCGCGAAAACTGGCGAGATCTACCTGCCGCCATCGCCGTCGTCTTCACCTTCGTCCCGCGAAAATGCCTGATTTCAGTGGTACATATTTGTTTGCAGCTGTCACAAAAAAAATACCAAAAATACCAGGATTTTTTCTTGAATTCTATGAGATGTTTCTGACCTGTCTTGAAAGTTTCAGACCAAAAATCGCATGTTTAATAGGTTTGCCACGTGTCAGATTACAACGCGATACATCGCGTTCTAACCCTACAACGCGATGTATCGCGTTGTAAAAAAACACGGGTTAATGTCCGGTAGGGGCACCTCGGGTAACCCGCTACGGTCGGCACAGTGCCACCGGCCGCGGGGCCCACAATCCTGCTACCCGTGCTTAGATAGTTTCTTTCGCATGTCATCCATTCCCTTCATGAGGATACTGCTCACGCAGTCACGTGGTATTAATTAATTAATTAAATGTCCGTGAGAGGGGGTACATGGTCTATAAGCGTGCTAAGCAACAACCTGCAAATGATGTAAACTTAATAATGCTCACGTGATGTTTGTTAATTATAATATTGATAATTGTCTCTTGTTCACGTGGTTCAGTCACGTTCTTATCGCACGCAATTGATAGCACTGTTACGAGTTAACCCACCTCTATGTGAGAACCTGTACGTCTCCACCGTTGGCACTCGAATGGTACCTATCACCACTAAAGATGATTTAGAGGAATCGTTCGCGACAGCTAGATTGCAATGAAGCTTGATACATGTTCAGCTGCAATAAAACACATTTCCCAATTAACACAAGCAACAGCTATTGTGTGGGTCGACAACAACCAACTAACTATGAGCCCAACTCGAACGTATCGACGTTGGCTAGACTGCCATTATTGTTCTCACGACAGACCATACATTGAGGTGCTCACAGAACGCTGGCACCAAGGGCAGAGGACATACAGGTAAAAACCATGACATGAGTAGGAACGGGCATGGCATGACTAGGAACGTGTACAGCATGACTAGGAACGGGTATGGCATGACTAGGAAGTAGGAACAGGTATGGCATGACTAGGAAAGAGCATGGCATGACTAGGAACGGGCATGGCATGACTAGGAACGGGTGTGGCATGACTAGGAACGTGTACAACATGACTAGGAACGGGGATGGCATGACTAGGAATGAGTATGTCATGACTCGGAACGGGTATGGCATGACTCGGAACGACCATGGCATGACTAGGAACGGGTACAGCATGACTAGGAACGGGTATGGCATGACTAGGAATGAGTATGTCATGACTCGGAACGGGTATGGCATGACTCGGAACGACCATGGCATGACTAGGAACGGGTATGGCATGACTAGGAACGGGTGTGGCATGACTAGGAGCGTGTACAGCATGACTAGGAACGGGTATGGCATGACTAGGAACGGGTATGGCATGACTAGGAACGGGTATGGCATGACTAGGAACGGGCATGGCATGACTAGGAACGGGTGTGGCATGACTAGGAACGGGCATGGCATGACTAGGAACGGCCATGGCATGACTAGGAACGGGCATGGCATGACTAGGAACGGGTATGGCATGACTAGGAACGGGTATGGCATGACTAGGAACGGGTATGGCATGACTAGGAACGGGTATGGCATGACTAGGAACGGGTATGGCATGACTAGGAACGGGCATGGCATGACTAGGAACGGGTATGGCATGACTCGGAACGACCATGGCATGACTAGGAACGGCCATGGCATGACTAGGAACGGGTATGGCATGACGTGGCCCACGCGCATGTGCGCCCATAATGGCCCCCATGGATGATGCTTTCAGTATTTAGCCGCGCCCAGCCTACAATGGGACCTCCCATGGATGATGCATTAAGAATTTAGCCATGCGATGCCTATGCAGGGAGTTACTCTCTGCTGAGATGCCATGTGTACACCAGCTATAGCCTAGCCACATACCCTCCACCCCATATGTCATGCAGGCCTTCTAGGCCCTCTCCTCAAGCCCCCCCTGGGTGCCTGTGCTTGTTAAGGAGGCATGAACCATCATGGCGGTGCAGGTGCACCTTGTGCACCCAGAGCAGGTGACAGTTGTACATCCTCCACCTGCAGGTTGTAGCCCTGATTGTATTACAAACCCATAGATGCCCCTTTCTCAGGGCTATGTGTTACATATGCTCCCAACGGAGCTATCATTTTAATTAATTAATTAATTAATGGCATGACTAGGAACGGGAGTGACATGACTAGGAACGACCATGGCATGACTCGGAACGACCATGGCATGACTAGGAAGGAGCATGGCATGACTAGGAACGGGTATGGCGGCCAAGCACGTGGGCGGGTTCGTGCTATTCGTACCGTTGATGCTGAAGAGTCACAGGTATCGTTGGAACGGAACGGTCCAGGGGTCGCAGGCGGTTCTTCCCGGGACTGATCTTCCAGCGCTGCAAGAAAATCACGAACATGTCCCTGGTTGGGTAAAGAAAGCAGGCAAACCCCGACCGGCCGACCGCGTCCCCACCGTGCATGTACCTTGGTAAGACGTACGTAAGGTTCTGTGGGCTGAACTGACCGCGCTTCAAGAATATGACGATTTGAAGCCACTATGAAGGTATATGCAAACCATGTCGGCGTCATCCGCTCGACCCCTCTTACTCAGATATAGTTGGATATGCAGCATAAAAAGCAACGGGGAGAAATTGTCAATGACTATGATCCCCCAACTGTGGGTGTTAGGAAATAGAAAAAGCATGGCAGGCATAGCTTGCGTGCAACATTGGGGGTCGGAAATTCTAGTCGGGGGGGTCAGTGGACTCCAACGTGGACTCGATACTCAGATTGATTGATTATTGAGGGTAAACTGCACGACTACAGGCTCTTTGCGCGCGCCACATGTTAAGTAATCATGCCATCAGCTGCCATTTTGAACGCATCATAAGGAAACCCGTCGGGTTAAAAACTAAGATCTAAACGGCCATCACCACTCGCATCGACGACGAAATTCGGCTAAGTCCAAAGGCAGCCGATACGATTTACGTCGTTTGCAGTTTTACGCGCCAGCCTTGCGCACGCTGCCGCGCCGCGCCAGCCACGATGCACTCCCAGCCTTGCGCACTCCCAGCCTCGCGCACTCCCCAGCCTTGCGCACGCCAGCCTTGCGCACGCTGCGCCGCGCCCAGCCTTGTGCATCGTCTGAAGAAATCAGTGTCTGATGTTTACAAAAACTCTATAACAGTTAAGGTGACCCAGGTATGCCAAAAATTCCTTTTTTTGGCCGGGGGGTATAGAGCTTTCTGCTAGCGTACGCCCC
>RPFO01001722.1:0-24310 GCA_009746045.1 Mesostigma viride
GGGACCTCAGCATACAGGAGAACTGCTGGTCGGAGAACCAAGTTGCCCCTGGGTGTCTGATTTCAGTGGTAGGACGCATCTAAGGGTGTTGGGAGAGGTTACTGCCCCTGTCATGGGTGTGGATGTGACCTTCCTTGTCCTAGAGGACTATGATGGCCCTGTGATTTTGGGTCAGAATTTTCTGGGCAATCCTGGGATTTCTATCAGAGCTACAGCTCTGAGAAGAGATGGCTGGGGGATGATTCCCCTAGAAAATTTCAGGACAACATTTCCAGTCAGGTGCAGGGCCAAGCCGGTCAAGGGTGTAAAATGGGATGAAGGGGAGGTGCCCCCAGCAGCCAGTTTGGTGATTCCAGCTGTGTTGCACCCCAGCAGTATTGGCATAACTCACAGGAGCCTTGCTGCACACTCTCCTTTGACATATGACCAGCTAGTCCAAGAGATGAGCTCGCCTACTTTGTTTGAGGCTTGGAAGCTCGCCTTCTCCAAGGCATTGGAGGAGTGGTTGCAGTTTGAGTGTGCTGCACCAACAGACAGACGTCCCCCAGCATCAAGGAAGCTTGCTTTGAGATTTGTGCTGAAGAGGAAGGTTGTGGATGAGGTATCAGTGCCCCATGTCAGGCCTGTCCTGAATGAGTATCACGGCACGGGGAGTCTGCCAGGAGAGGAGCTGTACACGCCAGGGATGTTACACGACACATGGAGAATTTTGCTATGTCTCTACGTGGGGTTGCTGAACAGGGGAGCAGCTATGTCATCAGTGCTGCTGGACTTCAAGAGGGCATTTTTAAAATCTGATCCAGAAGTGGCCAGGAGGGTGTGGAAGCAGGATGAGCCTTACTGTGTTGAGGTGCCTGCCATCTGGAAGCTGGAGCTGCATCAACAATTCCTGGTTATTCTGAAGGGCCTGGAAGGACTCAGGTCGAGCCCAATCATCTGGAGACTCACGCTGCAGGAAGCTCTGATCAGTGAGTGTGGCTTGAGAGTGTCTTCAGTTGATCCCTGTTTGCTGCTGGCCCAATGGGAGGGTCTGCCAGTGTATGCTAGTTTGCATGGAGATGATCTGCATTTGCTAGCCCCCACGACCTGGCTGAAGAAGTTTATTCCTGTCATCAGTGGCAAGTTTTCACTGGGCAAGGAGCTGTGGCAGGAACCCAACAAGCCTGTAGTGTTCTGTGGAATGCAGGCTACCCTGTTCAGGAGGGATGGGGAGTGGAGTATCAGGCTTCAGGCTGGAGGAGATTATAAACAGACCATTGTGAAGGCCTTGCCAGAGAAGATCACCCAGGCTGCAGGACCTGAGTTGAGAGGCATGTGGGCCTGGTTTGCCAGCATCTGTGGTCCGTCTTTGATGGTCCATAGCAGAATGCCTGATGAGGTGCTTGAGGATGAGAAGCCTCGAGTCATAGCCCGATTGGTGGAGAGTACCCCTGATCTGATTTTGTCTGGGATTGACTTTGCCCAGCCTATCACCTTGGAGATCTTTGTTGACAGTTCCATGGATGCTCGCCAGGTTACCAAGGTCAGGGGGAGATCTGCTGCTCTGTTTGCTTTTTATCAGAGCAGGGCAAGTTTGTTCAGCTGGTACAGCAGACTGCAGAAGAGGGTCTGTATCAGTTCAGATGTGGCAGAATGCAGGGCCATATGCGAGGGGATCCAGTCCAGCCTGTACATAAAGGAGTTAATGCTGGAGCTGGCTTCAGTTACCCCTTGGACCTTGCAGATGGAGACGTTGTTGCTAACAGACAGCATGGGTATGGTCCAGTTTGTTCACAAGCAGCTGGCCAGAAGCCGGGACCTGGATTATTTGTTGCTGAAGGAGTTGGCCAGTTTGGTTGACTTGAAGCATATCCCTGGCGAGGAGAACCCTGCTGATGCATTGACAAGCTGCCACACAACAAGGCCCCAGCCCAGTACAATGTACTGAGGAAGCTCATGAATGCTGACTGTCAAGTCGGTCTATCTGTCTAAAAGCTGAGAGCTGGGTGCTTAAGTCTCTGGATATCAGGCTGGGAGCTTGATTGTACATAATCCTGAGCACACCTTGAGGGGTGAGACATGTCTCTGGTGTGGGAATGTCTGACATTGTCTCTGATGGAGAGATGTCTATCTGGGGTTTTCATCTCAGTCTGAGGTTTCCCCAGATCTGTGGTTTGTGGGCGGGGTTCGATTCCCTGGTGCCGTCTTAAGGCGGAGTTTCACGGACTGGCTGACCCATCCACCATGCTGGTGAGGTGGCGACAGGTCCCCTGATTTTCCACGGTTGGAATGAGTATAGGAGCTTGTGTTTTGCATGTGCTTCGCGTAGATGTTGTGTCTGGTTCGATAAGGGGCAGCAGACCGGCGCCGACTCCCGTCTGGGGGTCATCAATGTTTTCTGATGAGCTGTTGTGGGTGATCTGTGGGGTTTCGCCTAAGGTCCTGAAGGTTGTACATACTTCTCAAGTTCTTAGCTGAACACCTATGGGCTGCCACAGTTGGCCAACCTCTTGTACATGGGTAACACAACGAGCCTCCCGTGAAGGGATAGGGACTCATTGTAATTTGTTTGTGCTCCTGAACCAGTATGGGTGCTATGTACATATATAATAAGGAATCCAAGCTGACTGTCATGCCCAGCGGGTTGTGACTTGTAGTCGGGGAGGATGTCCAGTACCCATTGTGTGTGTTTGTATGTAGGCTTGTGTGAGCTGCTACAGCTCAAGAAAAGAAAGGATTGGAGTTAACGCCAAGCGCATTGGCGTGTACCTGATTCGGCATATCTCTGCGATTCCAGCGGCACCGGAACGAGTTCATTCCGACAAGTATCGAGAAAGTTATGGCGTTCCGACTTCCCGGTCGCGCGCGAGCGCGAGCCGGCTGTTCTTCTAAGTCGGACGTGAATATTTGCCGACGACATATGGGGTCGACAGTAATTCCTGGGCTGACAGGAATTAGGTGCTGAACCTACGACGGTATTGGATTAATACGTCGTACGCAGGAAATAGGAACCTTAACCTGTGGTCTGTTGGTACCGCAGGCTTAGTCCTAGGTGCAGATGCAATAGTCACTGTGGACTGTGCTCTGTGGTCACTGTACCTGTATGGCAGGCCTACTGTATAGGAACTGGGCGCTGTACAGGTAGTGAATACTGTACCGGGAGTGTTATTACTGAGCAGGCCTCCTATGCTGCTCAGGACTAGCAAGCACAGTGCACAAGTATATAAAGAATAGGCCAGTGCCAATTGGTCATCTCTTGCGAGCCCGCCTCACGTGTGTTGCCTTGACTTGGCAAACTCGTGTACAAGCCTCAAGTGTGTGAGCGCTGTAACATTATCCAATTTTAACAAAGCTCCGTTCCAACCACATTCACACATTGCTGCATTGCAACCATATCCTACACATTGCGTTTGGTAAAAACGTTAACTGCGTGAGGCTGTCTAGATAGATGTTGTAGTTAGAATGCTGTTAGATAGATGTCGTAGGTAGCTGATGTAGATAGATTAGACCGGTAGGACTGTTTGCACCCATCCATCCATCCATCCATCCATCCATCCATCCATCCATCCATCCATCCATCCATCCATCCATCCATCCATCCATCCATCCCATCCATCCATCCATCCATCCATCCATCCATCCCATCCATCCATCCATCCATCCATCCATCCATCCATCCATCCATCGGGGTTAATGCTTCGTGACTCCCCTACGGGAGCACGAGTCTAATTAATTAATTAACCCGTGTTTTTTTACAACGCGATACATCGCGTTGTAGGGTTAGAACGCGATGTATCGCGTTGTAATCTGACACGTGGCAAACCTATTAAACATGCGATTTTTTGTCTGAAACTTTCAAAATAGCCGGTCAGAAACATCTCATAGAATTCAAGAAAAAATCCTGGTGTTTTTGGTATTTTTTTTGTGACAGCTGCAAACAAATATGTACCACTGAAATCAGGCATTTTCGCGGGACGAAGGTGAAGACGACGGCGATGGCGGCAGGTAGATCTCGCCAGTTTTCGCGCGAATTTCAGTGGCTGTTGGGTAGCACGACCATGATGATGCGTTCAAAGGTTGATAATTAGGTTTCTACGAGTTTGTTGAGGTACTGGGGCAAAGGAAACGTAGTTTTTTCCAGTTTCTCACCCAACTTTCATGCGGAAACCCTGGAAACCGGCATACATATTATTACGTCAAGACTCGGGTCTGCTGCGGCACCATGCTTGGTATTTCCATGGAGTTTCGACTTCTTAACACATGTTTATTCATTCCGAACGCCCGGACTCTCGGCTAAACCGAGATTTGTGCAGACTTTTATTGGGTAGCTCCGGGCATGATGGTGCCTGCAAATAGCGTAAGGCGTGACCGTGGCTATTGCTACGGTATGCTGTATTTTCCTGGAAATGGCCTCTGCCACCGGCTCATTAGTGCTTGCAGGCGTAAGTATATCGTGTTTCTACCTAGTTTCTGCCAGTTTTCCACTTATTTCTACCGACCTCTGCCCAGCCTCTCTAAGACCGCCATCCTACTCGACGTTGCACTTGCATGTCAGCCATAGCAGGTTGCAGTTGTGCAGTATTTAGGTGCTGTATACGTCGTCAAGCCGTGCATATATCGTGAGGATTGGATGTTGATGGTTTATACTGCGTTGATTGTGCAAGAAGATCAGCTGGGTGCCCATAATCATGGTGTATAATAATGTGTTGTTAGCATCTTGCCACCATTTGCTAGCATGCATTCCAGCGTCATCTTTGCCTGCATGTAAGCTCATGGATCACTCAACCTATCCAAGCCTTGCTTTACACGTGCCTCTTTCTTTCAGTATTGCACGCGTTATGGAATGAAAACCCAGCACCTCCATTCCCACGAGGCATGTGCTCAACACGTTGTGAGAGTGGATGATGCTTTGGCTATGGCTGCCTGATTCAGTCATATTAGGTCATCCAGTCATGATGTTTGATGCATGTTTGATGCAGTATAACTTATTCAACACCTATTTTCAACGTTTTGACCCTCCAAGCTCACTATGGCCCCGTTTATGGGGCTCGGGTCGTTGCGTAATGTTGTCAAGGGCTCTCATGTTTCCCACTGCGTTGTACTGCGTTGTAATTGTGATGCTAATGAAAAATAGCTCCAGTGGCCCAATGGGCCTGAGTTTTGTTTCACAGAGCCTGCATATGTTGCCCATAGCTCGTGCAAGAAGCCAGATTTTTTTCATGAACCATTTGTGAATAAGCACATGACTTGTGACCTAGGGTCAAGAAATCGCGGTCATGGTCAGACCCCCCTGTATTCAAACCAGTGTATCTCTCTAATGAATGCGGCATTTTGTAGGTCTGAGTAGCTCAAAAAATCCTTTGATTTATGGGCTTTCAGGAAAGTATATACATGACCATGAAAAAAAATTTTCCTTAGGTGCTATACGCGTTCTAAAAAAAGCTTACAACGCGATATATCGCGTTCTAATTAAAAAAACACGGGTTAATTAATTAATCCATTCCATCCCATGTTCCGAGCACATTCAGACCTGGCTGGACTGCCTGGGCCTGGAGGCGCGGGCGGTGGGGCTGGAGATTAGTGTCAAAACTGAGGCGATGGTGATAGGAGCATCCAGTAAACCACCGCTGCCGCGCCTGCTCGACGGGACGGAGGTCCCGTTCCGCGACCGCTTCAAGCTGTTGGGGAGCTGGCTTCCTGACACCGCCGACGATGTGGACACCCGCATCGGCCTTGCCTGGGCCAAGCTCCGTTCGCTCACACCCTACTGGCGCTCGAAGGGCCTGAACGGGCACCGCAAGCGCATGCTCTTCAAGGTCCTCGTCCTCACGGTGCTCACGTATGGCGCCGAGGCGTGGACCCTCCCACCCAAACTGGCAGCCCGGCTCGACGGCACAGTTTACAGGATGCTCCGGCAGGTTCTTAATGTAGGTTTTTCCGAGCGTCCGTCATCAGAGTCTTTGTATCATGGCATGCCTCGTGTTTCGGACGAGATTAGACAGCGTAGGATAGCATTTGTAGGACACCTTGCACGCACCAGCCAGGTCGACACCACCCTTGGTCTGGCCGGCCCCAGCGGCTTGGCCAGCCAGGGCGGCACATTCTGACCTGGCCTGGCCCCAAGGACATTCCCAAAAGGGTAGGGAAACCTGTCACCAACTACGTTCAGATGCTGCTGGACGACCTCGTGGTCCCAGCCCAGTTTGAGCACCGCATCCACTCTCTCTCCCGTCTTTGGACTGCCATGCAGGACAAGACGCGGTGGAAGAAGATTGTAAAGGCACACACGCCCGACCCTGTGGGCAAGCCACCTCCCCCCAAGCGGAGGCGGCGTTTTGATGAGTAGTGCAGTTAGGATTTTCTAGAGAGTTAGGATAGTCCGATCACGCGGCTTCCTCCACCCCATCCATCATGAAATATGTGCTACATGACCTCCCCACGGAGGCATGTTATAATTTAATTTAATTTTTTTTAATCCCATGTTCCCCTCCCACTGAGGACTTATGCTCACGTGACGCAGTCACGTGTCTATTAATTAATTAATTAATGGAGGCAGATGCTGCGCAAGGTAGATGGCAAGTAGTGATGAAGGAGACCACCCCCAAGTCTGTGGGGGCTCCGCGTGTGACCGCGTGTGGCATTCATAGCGATTCGGGCCGCGGTGCCCACACCCCTGTAACTAGGACCTAGATAGCTTACACCATCCATTCCATCCCATGTTCCCCTCCCACTGAGGACATGCTCACGTGACGCAGTCACGTGTCTATTAATTAATTAATTAATGGCAAAACAGACTGACTAATTAGTTTGTTGTCTCTAATCAGTCACACAGTCCTGTTGGGGAGCCGCGGGGCCACTGACTGACAGCTCAAGTCTCGTTGCTGAACTGGAGGCTTGTCTGATCTTTTACCTGCACACGCTCTACCCAGCATTCTAGGCGATATCACGATAACTAGCAAGCCATTTACTAAGCGAGACATCGATGTTCCCAACGTGGGCAGCGAGGTCATCCAATAAGACCTTTGACATTTGCTAAGCAATATGCGTGCTTAAACTTGATAGGTGGCCAAGTCCGGGCCTATGTGTTGTAGGATTTCTAATGCTCTCCCACCATGACTTTCCGGTGTTCCTGCGAGCTATCTAGGGTTAATGAACTAACCTAGGTGGCGGGGATTGAGCAACAATTTGCGCAGATCTGCCCACTCCACCGTCACGTTGCAGTCGCGCTTGTCCTCGTCAAAGCGTGTGTTCATGCAGCCCGACTCCAGGTCTGTCTCCACCCCATCCAGCCGCCGGTATGAGTGCGTGGGCGTGCGCAAGTACATACTCGCATAGCGCGCGGCCCACCAGACCTTGTTCCCGAAATAGCTGGGGGTGATCTCGACGAGCCGCGACCCTGGCCTCATATAGAACGAGTTGACTAGCCCCGCACCGTGCACGCCCACCAGAACGTCCGCCGTCCGCATCGCCACCAGCATGTCCTCAAAGCTGATGTCCTCAAACACGATCGTGTCGCAGTCGTACTCCTCGCGGCACTTGCGGAGCAGTTCCGTCAACGTCACCACGACGCGGAAGGGCGACCGCCGCACCACAAACAGCACGCGCCGCTTGGCTAGTACCGGCGACATGGTGGTCACGGGGCCACTCAAGCCTCCAGCCTGCCCGAGCGATGGGCTTCCAGCCACAGGCGCACCAGGCGGGGTGCCCGCAGCGGTCTGGTTCGCAATTACCCTCGCTCGCGCAGCCGTGGCGATCAACTCGTCCGTCTTGTAGTACTTGAGTATCTGGGCCACAAAACCGCTGTCAATGAGCTGGCCTTGCCACCGCCCTTGGTGCATGCCGCAACACATGATGGCTTCATGGTACTCACGCCCGACATACTGTTCCACAACGGTGCCAAAGGGGCGCAGCAGTGACCGGAAATAGTCAGGCATCTTCTTCTTGGCGTCCGGCATGATGACGATGATCTCGCGTTGGTCTGGCGGGACGCCATCCTTCCACAGGAAATCCAGCATGCCCATCCTGGACATGATCTCACAGTAGTTGTTAGGCCACATTGGGACCCACAAGAAAAGGGCCTTGTTGATCGTGGAGGAGGCGCCCTTCGCCGCTGGAGACGCGGCGCTCGAGGAAGCCCCTTCCTCGCATTTGAAGGGAGGAAATGCCGTGTGGACGTCGTTTCGGTTGCTCTTGTTGCTAAACTCGTGATGGACTTTATCCTTGTCGTTGTACACCAGGCCTTTACATGTGACGCACTCGTGGAAGTATGCGCTTGGCAAAGTAACGGCGTCCCGTGCTCTAATTGCCACGTTGTGCAGCGGTTGGCAATCCTTGTGTAGCTCGTAGGGCTCTGAGAAAGCTAGCTGTCCCAGACACGAACACAGTACGGCAAAAAGCAGCAATTTTACCGGCGTCGGCTTAATCGTCCGAGAGCTTGCATAACCACCTTTGTCCATGATAGAAACGATGGTGCCGCCCCTACGGTGCTACACACATTCTTTTGTCATGCCGGCGATCTCCTCGCGTTTCTTGATAAAAGGTAATTCGGCATGTGCTTCCCCAGCACGGACGACTCGCGAGCGCTTCTCAGTTTTGCACATGTACGTGCCTTGTCAGACTAAAATTGGTTAATAATAGGTAGGTTGCGCCCAGCAATGGGAAGCGTCGTTGGCAATCTCACATGGCGAGCCTGTCAACAGTATCATAGTCGATATTTACGGGGACAAAATCGTGCCCAAAATGGGCAATTCTGAAATGTGGGAACAGCCGAGTCCATGCAAACTGAATTCGTAACTCTTTGCTCGCAGGAAATCACTCATCCGAGGACCATTGCATGCGGTAGCGTACTCGTGCAAAACGGCCATGGCATATCCTATGACTGCGCAGTGTCGGTCATCAGGCACTCAGCCACATGGGAGCTGCGGAGACTGATGAAAAGAGTGCAAGCAGCGGACGGGCGAAATCCACGTGCGATGTATCTGTTTGTCAAGTTTGTCACGCTTGCCGCTTGCAGATTGCTGAAGCTTGAACTTGGAAGTCATGCCCTAATCCCTTAATCCCTTCGCCTAAAAAAAAAACTATCTAACAAACTCCTTGTCAACTGATCAATATATTAGATAGCCCAGTGATAGCCTTAAAATTTTGAGTTTAGATAGCCCAATGAAAACTGCGAAAAAAAACTCGGCAGTCGGCCGGCACTCGGCAGTTCGGCAGTCGGCAGTTGAAAACGATAAGTGTGCATAAGTCCGTACATTTACCAGTACTACCTGCACGCTTCATGCACTATAAATTGCTGTCTATTCAAGAAAAACTTAAGAGCACTATGACAAGCAGGTACTAGATATGACTGTTAGGTTTGGATAGTTCGTTTGAAGCATGTTTTTCAGGTGGCGGGGGTTCCGTGCTGTGGCAGGACAACATTTATTACACGGCATGTCGGAAACTCAACTGAACGTTATATACCTATGGAATGCGAAAATATACTTTATATACCTATGGAATGCGGCTATGCGCCGCTACTGGCTGTTAGCTCAGGAACAACACAGGGTGTGGGACCCAGGGCCCAATAACGACAAGCCCAGCCCGCTCCAGCTTTTTCATGATCTACTGGGCCGTAATCAGGTATTCACCAGTATGCCTCATGGCGACATTACCGCTCAGGTCCAATGGCTTCCCTGGTCTAATAACGCGCCCTATTAGCCTTTCACCTGTCACCGCCACACGTGTGTGTGCCCACCTTCATTAGGATTCGCTGATACTCATTTCCCCTCTCACCTCTTTGGTCCATAATTGGCTAATAAAATATACCCATTTCCCCGAAAAAACTCAACTGAACGGCATGTCAGCGGCATGTCGAGTTTTTCTGCCTCTCGAGTCTCGGCCCACAAGCTTCATAATTTCGCATCGCCGGCCGGGCCGGGCGCCAGGTCATATCCGCAGTTCCGCACGGGCATGGCCGCATGGCATCATTGGAATGCATCAGCATTATACATATTAGAGGTGGCACCCCAAAACCCTTTAAAATTGACCTATGCTAATAATACTTGGAATTCATTTGCACAGTGCTAAGTTGATGATTGGGGGCACTAAATAACATCTCCAATGCGGAGTTGTCCATGCACTTGTTGGGGGTACTACCCCCATATATACGCCAATAATGCGCTATAAATAGCAAAAGACGCTAATTAGGGCTGGGTATGCCCCAGCCAATGCACACATTTATTTCCAAAGCTGTCTGCAACGTTTTTAGTTCCCTGAGTTTGTAGCCAGCTTGCTCGGCTGAGCTATTTACATCATGGAAAGGGCAAAACCTCGAACAGCTCCCCGCAAAACCTTGGCGCATGAACTTGAGTGTACCAGCGAGTGGTTATCGGTAATATTGTGCGGAACCTTAGACGCCAAGTGGCAAAAGGTTTCCGCACAATATTAACCTAACTGCTGTGGTTGCCGCCCTGGCTGCCCTTGAAGTGGCCATGCATGGCGGCCATCAACCTTCGGCTCACCCTCCCCAAGTGTGCAGTCTTTTCGCCCCAGGGGGGTTGACTGCTCTGTCTTCCCCGCGGCTATCCCGGGGGCATTGGCGCGGGCGCGTGGTTTCTCGTGCCTGGGCGTCCCTGTGGGTGACCCTGACTACGTCGAAGAGGCGCTCCGCGCCACGGCACCGTGGGACAACGCACCCATGTCCTCGAGACTTGGGAGCGCCTCAAGGACCCCCAGACCAAAGGGCTCTTCCTGTGGTTTTGCGCCCACGTACCCGCGGGTGGTTCACTGGCTCCGTGGCGCGCAACATTCGGCTCACCCTCCCCAAGTGTGCAGTCTTTTCGCCCCAGGGGGGTTGACTGCTCTGTCTTCCCCGCGGCTATCCCGGGGGCATTGGCGCGGGCGCGTGGTTTCTCGTGCCTGGGCGCCGTCCCTGTGGGTGACCCTGACTACGTCGAATGAAGAGGCGCTCCGCGCCACGGCACCGTGGGACAACGCACCCATGTCCTCGAGACTTGGGAGCGCCTCAAGGACCCCCAGACCAAAGGGCTCTTCCTGTGGTTTTGCGCCCACGTACCCGCGGGTGGTTCACTGGCTCCGTGGCGCTCCCCCCACTTGGTGCGGGCTGCCGCGGAAGGCCACGACGAGCGCAGTCAGGCCGCCTTGCAGGTGCTCCTGCCCGGCCCTAGCCTGCCAGCTCACTCCATGCGCTTGGCCACCCTCGCCTGCCGCATGGGCGGGTGTGGGCTCACCCGCGCCGCCCGCCTCGCCCCCGCCACCTTCCTTGGCTCTGTTGCTCAGGCCTGGGCGGAGATCCGCCGGTTGCTCCCCAGCGCCGTCAGCGCCATTCCCAACTCGGTCATCCCATCCCCCATGAAATACTTGTCTGCTACCGGCCGGGGTTTCAACAGCGAAAAAATTCGCGCCTGAATGTGCACATACCACTCCGTCACGTCGACAACGGTCTTGCATCGCATGTCCGTGTCACAGACGCGCAAAAATTGCTGGCGGCATTGGCATGCTCGCCGCAGGAAACGCATGTGCGGAGGTCCGTTTTAGCCCCTGAAGCCATGGCGTCTTTGATGCCAAGAACGCCTGCAAAAGACACGATATTTGGCACAAAAACAATTAAAAACGAATTACGGGTATGCGACGCCTGGCCCAGCCTTGAAATTGGATAAATAATCGCGCCAGCTCGGTTAAAGCAAACTGAAGCGGTAATGAAAAAAGTGCTTCGAACGGTCAAGGCCTTAAAAACTAAAAAATGCGTCGATTAGGGCTAAAAACCAGAGGTCGAGGCGACTTTCATCGGGAAAATGTTTTGCTGCAGGTAGGTGGGGTCGAGAGAAAATCGGCGACAAAACAGGCACCCACCTGTGAATGACGCCAAATTGCCGAAGGATTCCGCAGAATCTGTGGCGAAAAAAAATCATGGCAAGTAATATATGACCCTAGGAGCATCCACTGAAATTTCCAGCCTCGATACTGCCTTTTTATTCGCTCACGATAGCCTGCCAGGCCGCCATGCCTGTCGGTGGAAATTCGGTCACCGTACGTCGTGCACGCACACACAAATAACAAATAATCTCATTTCGCGCCACTTTTCGGGTCCTTACGAGGCTGCACTTCGGCGGGGCTCAGACTGTTGTGACACATATGGTACTGTGGCTGGCTAGCAGCAGCCTGCATGGCTAAATAGGGCATTAGGAGCATTGCATACATGAGTCACACCAAGTACCCCGCAGCCTGCGACGTAGTACATAACTTCTCATGCGCTCTGAGATGGCGAGATCTGGGCTCCTTTTTCCGCACCCACATTGAACCGCTCCATCCTTAACCCATAGTCCGGGAATGGGTTTTTGGCATTTTTTGACCCCTGAAAATGAAAAAAATCATAACTCATAGACCACAACTCCAAATACCCCCAACCAAGGTGCTAGGAATATCTACACTTCAAGGGCTTTCAGAATATGCAATAATATCATGAGTTTATGAAGTGGTTTGCAAGATATTTAATGTCAAAGTTGTCCAAAAGACGATCATTTTCAGGCAAGGGAAATCCCCTTAGTAGTTTACCCCTGCAGGGAGGGTTCTAAAAAATTATTCTGGGGTTGGACAATGTCAATAGATAGTGCCACCATGCTTTCCTTGGGTCAGACCGCACGGATAGCCCAACTGACCTATATAATCCGCTCAATTATGTGTGTGGGTTACGCGCGCGTATGCAGCTATCCATGAATTGCCACACACTTATGCATTGTATAAAGCCACATAGGACTGTCAGTCAAAAGTGCTGGAAAACAAAGAAGTTGCTAAACCAGCACCAACGGAATGGCATCCTCCAAAGAAACACCACAAACTGAGCAGATTTGGGGCTAATAGCACTCATACAGCAGGCCGCGCTGGACCCACACCTGGGTGAGTCTCAGATGGGTTTCCGTCGTGGTCGTAACACTGTCATGGCTGTGTTTCGCGCGCCGGTTGATGGAGGAGGTGCGTCGACTTCCCCCTGACAGTTTGCCGCTGGTCTTCATTTTTGTTGACTATATCAAGGCCTTTGACACGGTTCTCTGGGAGGCTCTTTGGGCCATCCTAGCTCTGGATCGGGTACCACCTGCGTTTATTGCTGCCATTCGCCGTCTGTATGAGGGTTCACAGGCAGTAGTGCGGACTGCGGAGGGCACCACTCCACCATTCCCCCTTCACCACGGGGTGTGGCAAGGTTGTGTCCTGTCCCCATACCTGTTCATTATTGTCGTGGATCACGTCATGCGCCGGGCACGTGCGCGCTTTACTGCTCTTAAGGGGTTCGAGCCAGGCTTGGACATCCTTAACGTGAAAGAGCACGGCGGGGTTAGACCTGGTTACCGCCTTGCCGACCTGATTTATGCGGATGATACCACCCTCATCGAGAGCCCCGAGCACATTCAGACCTGGCTGGACTGCCTGGGCCTGGAGGCGCGGGCGGTGGGGCTGGAGATTAGTGTCAAAACTGAGGCGATGGTGATAGGCGCATCCAGTAAACCACCGCTGCCGCGCCTGCTCGACGGGACGGAGGTCCCGTTCCGCGACCGCTTCAAGCTGCTGGGGAGCTGGCTTCCTGACACCGCCGACGATGTGGACACCCGCATCGGCCTTGCCTGGGCCAAGCTCCGTTCGCTCACACCCTACTGGCGCTCGAAGGGCCTTAACGGGCACCGCAAGCGCATGCTCTTCAAGGTCCTCGTCCTCACGGTGCTCACGTATGGCGCCGAGGCGTGGACCCTCCCCCCAAGCTGGCAGCTCGGCTCGACGGCACAGTTTACAGGATGCTCCGGCAGGTCCTTAATGTAGGTTTTTCCGAGCGTCCGTCATCAGAGTCTCTGTATCATGGCATGCCTCGTGTTTCGGACGAGATTAGACAGCGTAGGATAGCATTTGTAGGACACCTTGCACGCACCAGCCAGGTCGACACCACCCTTGGTCTGGCCGGCCCCCAGCGGCTTGGACAGCCAGGGCGGCACATTCTGACCTGGCCTGGCCCCAAGGACATTCCCAAAAGGGTAGGGAAACCTGTCACCAACTACGTTCAGATGCTGCTGGACGACCTCGTGGTCCCAGCCCAGTTTGAGCACCGCATCCACTCTCTCTCCGGGCCTCTTTGGACTGCCATGCAGGACAAGGAGCGGTGGAAGAAGATTGTAAAGGCACACACGCCCGACCCTGTGGGCAAGCCACCTCCCCCCAAGCGGAGGAGGCGTTTTGATGAGTAGTGCAGTTAGGATTTTAGAGTTAGGATAGTTCGATCACGCGGCTTCCTCCACCCCATCCATCATGAAATATGTGCTACATGACCTCCCCACGGAGGCATGTTATAATTTAATACAGCAGGCATGGAAACCTGCTGCAAGAGGCACTGATACACTCGTGAAAGAAGGATGCATAAACGACAGATTCCCGTGCAAACGACATGCAAACACGTTGCCGTACCTGGCTCGATCACGACCTTTCCGGGTTCTGCTGGCCCCGGGACCCTCATATCTCACACGGGCTAATGATTTTCAGGCATAGGCCGCCATAGCCTGATAATGCATGCATCCACCATGATTACCAGGTTGATGTTCTGTGCAAAGATGACCTATAAACGCATCCGAATTCACAGGGACGCTGCTGCGGATGTCCAGTACCAAAACTGGGTGCTCGGGCTGGCGAAGCCTGCCCGGCCATAAGAAGAAAATCGAAATATGACGTGCCATTACTCATCTGACCAGTACTGGCGACCAAGAAATCAGTGATTCCCTACCTCTATTTTCCCAATGCTATACATCTGGCCACCCCTGACCTTCGAAAATCATGCATCATCATTCTGAGAGCTTTCAACATTCTGAACCGTTACAAGCCGCGAGACACAAATTTCCATGACAACGGCACGCTGGCAGCCATATCTAGTTACGCGCGCGCGCGAGTGAAAATTTCCCGCAAAGTCACGTGATACTTTCTCAATACACGTTGTAATTACCAGGCTATGGCGAATATTACCCCCAAACCTATGCATCACCTTCGTCCCAAAGTGTTCCCAGACCCACCGGACAACTAACATCCGTCACGGGTGGCGCGGCGCTCCTGGAATTTAGGGCCGCGCCACCGGGGGTCAAACAGTTCGATATATCGCCCAGTTTCCGGACTATGGGAAGCCCTCGAGCAGCACGTTCACGACTCCCCTCCGGCCCTGCATGCAGATGTGGCAGCAATTGGCAGCATGCTGGGTGCTGAGCTCCCTCACCTTTCCACCACCGTCACCTCCACCTCCACCCTCAGGACTCGCCTCCACCTCTGGACACTGCCGCCTCCACGTCCACCGGGGCACCGACATGCTCGACATCGACAAGCGCCTCCACGACAATGCCATCGCCATTGAGTGCCTACAAAACACCGCAGGCCTCACCGCCCAGGCGGTGAAGGACATTGCCGCGCCCAGCCAGCATCTGCTGGCCCCGCTGTCGCGTCCGTGATCTATCACGTCCGCAATTCAGATTTTAGCGTAATTCTGACGTCCGCAGCCTTGTGCGGGTTGCTATACCGCGGCCCGGTACTGACGCCGCGGATCTCAGTTGTAATCACGCGTCCACTGAATCGTCGGCGGATCTTCTGAATTTGTCCAAGTGCGAGTGCGTTCGCATTTGCGGCAGTGGGCTGGGGGGGATTTGGGCTTCCGGTCGTCACCGGGCAGTCTAGGCGCTGGCGCGCGCCACTAAGGCAGGCCAGGCATGTTGGGCTGGCTGCCGGCCCAGTGATCACGTGCTCTGCCAGGACTACAGCGAGGGACACCAGACTTTGTGGAGAACGACCAGGGCTACACGTGAAACGTCGCGAACGGTCAGCACGCTTTGAGCAGCGGTGCCTGAGATGGCCGGCAATTTAGCCTGGTTAATTTCTGATTGCGGCAGCGCTTTTTAGTGTTGCAAAATATCTACAAGTTGTTTAGCTTGTGCTTGGACAGATTTGTTCATGAGATTTGGTTTGTGTCAGGCAAGCACCTGATCTAACGTTAAAAAGCGCATGCTAGATTTGCGGCACCTTGTTCAGCGTATTTTGGTCGTCACTGGCTGATGTCACGTTGGAAAGGTTAGCTTGCGCAGGTTAAAAGGATGAACAGTCGGCCATTGTGGTCGTTGTTCGTTCAGTTTTCACTTCACAACGACGCAGTTGTCTTCATGTGATTAACTAGTAGAACAACCCGGCCGCAACCTCCGTGATGGTTGCGAGATTGTTTTCATGGGTCGAGGCGAGATAGGCATACAAGTTAAGCCTTTTTGGATTTGTCTCGAGGACAGTCGTCGCAGGGACTGCCAGTATGGTAGATTCGCCTGGGCACTGTCGGTAGCTTAGGGTGAGAGCGGTTGGCTGGGTGTTGGCATACATCCGGACAAGGCCAACTTCCGTAAGGAGAGCGGGTAGCGGATGTTCATGGTATTGGACATGCCGGACTTGTTTGCTCGAAGCTAGGCAGGCCAGGGGCTGGAATTAGCCAGTCTTTCTTGTTGATAAACATTGGTTTTGGCTAAAATGTATTCTCAATTTTATTTGTGAATAACAAAATCTTGTTAAGCGTTATGTCATAAAGGTCGGTAGGAACTGCTCTTGCAACGGGTGGCTGCCAGTGGGGCAGAGCCCACACATCATCTTCCGTAGGTGGCATATCTCACACATGATTACTGCTGATAGTGGATGCATTCCAAGTAGCGGTAATGACCAGTCCAGGATGATATGGCACGCAAACGCGACACCGCCGCCGATGCTCCTCCCACCCACACCTGGGCGGACATGCTGATCGAAGCACCACACCACCTCCACCGCCTCCACCATCGCGGCACAGCTCGCTCAAGCAACAAATGCTCGACCTCCGCGATCGAGGAGGCCGGCCTCACCAAGCGCAGCCACAATGTCATCGTCAAGCACTTCGACCAGCTGGCAGGTGAGGACTCGGAGTCTCTTGCCATAATTAATTAATTAATTAATTAGGAACATAACTCCGTTGGGAGTATATGTAGCACATAGCCCTGAGAAGGGGCATATGAGCCTATAATACATTCTAAGCTACTTCCTGCAAGGGTGGGAATGTAAACAACACTTGCTCTAGGTGCACCAGGGCACCCGCACCCTCATGGTCTATCACGCTATGCCCGGGTAAGGGGGGAGCATGCCTGTGAGGGGGAAGATCATCATGGCTATACAAGAGCTATGGCATGGCTTCTCAGCAGAGAGTGACTCCCTGCATGGGCACAACATTACTAAATAAGGCTAGGCATCGTCTGGAGTGTGGCACATCATAGGCACACATGTACATGATTAAATAAAGCGCGGGGCTTAGCTGGGATAGTGCCTCTAGGAGGCGTACATGTACATGGCCACGGTCTATCTATTCTGCACTACTACTGCTGTATTCCCCTAAGCTGGGGCGTCTGGAGTCGCTGGGGCCGCGGGGGGGGGGGGGTCGCCTGCCAGGGCTTGTGGCCGACGTAGATGGCCGCCCCCTTCCAGTACACCGGCTGCCCCGCCTTGGTCTGCCGGAGCTGGAGGTAGGCCGGCCATAGCTCCCGTCGCCGTTGTTGCTGCGCCAGGGTCAAGTCGTCATCAAGGGTGAAGAGACTCTTGCCATAGCGACATTCTTACCCCCATGTGCACAACTCACTGGTGAGCTGCGGATGTCGGCTGTCCGCCTTCCCCGCGTGCGGAGTAAGGCTGGCCCAGCTCCCCGCTCCTCACCTACATGGCGGATACATACATGGCGGATAAGCTGTTGTTTCTTATTAAATGCCGCAAGAAGCTCTCGGGGACTTCCTACACGCTGGACGACGACTTGCGTACCCTGGCACAGCAACAGCGGCGACGGGAGCCATGGCCGACCTACCTCCAGCTCCGGCAGACCGCAGGAGGGAAACCGGTATACTGGAGGGGGGCGGTCATCCACGTCGACCACAAGCCTTGGCAGGGGCCCCCTGCCACCCCAGCAATCCCAGTCTAGGGATCGAATATAGCAGTAGTGTTAGTCAGGCTTAGCTTAGCAAGTCGCCCATGCCTATGCCATTGTGCACCTATGGGACTCCCCACGGATGATGCATTAAGAATTTAGCCATTAGCCCTGCCTATGCAGAGAGCTACTCTCTGCTGAGATGCCATGCCCTAGCCATTGTTTAGCCATGATGATCTTCTACCCTGTGTCCGCACCGTAGCTGCTGGAATACAAAGTGGTGCAGGTGCACTTAATTTGTGCACCCAGAGCAGGTGTATTCTGATCAGACACTCCGCAAAGGTGAAAACCTTTGCGTTCAGTGCCGGGCCGCGGAAAACGCGGAAAACGCGATCTGCAAATGAATCCGACCGGAATCGAACTGGGGACCTCTCGCACCAATTTTGCTGACTATAGGACGGACGTCTCCGGTTACCATGGCATCGCCAACTTACACCTACAGTCATCCGCAAAAGTTCTCCTGTCCGGGGAGTGATGCAAGCCTTTCGGATTTGGTACTAGATAAATCACTCGAGATCTGTGTGTAGGAGTACTACACACGTGTCTGCACGCGAGACTTGTTCAGTCTCGCACCGTGAGACGGGCTGAACACGGCTGAATCCTTCTTTAGAAGGGGGCGTAGCCGGTACTATCGAAATCAGCCAAGCGTATATTCTGATCAGACACTCCGCAAAGGTGAAAACCTTTGCGTTCAGTGCCGGGCCGCGGAAAACGCGGAAAACGCGATCTGCAAATGAATCCGACCGGAATCGAACTGGGGACCTCTCGCACCAATTTTGCTGACTATAGGACGGACGTCTCCGGTTACCATGGCATCGCCAACTTACACCTACAGGTGTAGTTTACAACCTACCCTTGCAGGAAGTAGCCCAGAATGTACTAAAAGCCATATGCCCCTTCTCGGGGATATGTGCTACATGTACTCCCAACGGAGATATGTTCCAATTTAAGTTAATTTTAATTTAACATTTGGTGCTCCTGGCCAGCGCGAATAATAAATTATGAATTGTTGCTTAAATAATCAGTAAGTTTCACGCTGCACTGTTGCAAGGTGCATCTTCACGACTTTGAGCGCGATTTGAAGTCCAGAATCAGCTAGCACACACAGAAATGAATACATAATACTAGCAAGAGAACCATTGCATGGTATGCAGACTGTACAAGCCGCACATCAAGCTCGATCTACGCCTCCTTAGTACAAGCACTTATATATTCTATACACAGCTGAAGCTGACCCTGCATGAGGCCAGGTTGGACTGCATTCATCACGTGCACTGCATGTGGCATGGACACAGCTATACACACGTGGCGGCCAACCAGCTGGCACACAAAAGATCCTCCCTGTGCGGCTATGGCTACTGGGAACGGCACGTGTACATCGACGTGGATGCATGTGCATCAAACCGCTACCTTATGAAATTTGGGCTGCAAGTGCTTCGCGAGTGGCCACAACCTTCAACGACAAGAGCTTGGAGGCTGACCACATGCACACGGTGCAAAGCCTTGACTGAATACGCAGACCCCAGCAGGCAGGAACAATGGCTGGTCGTACACAAGCAGTTTTAGCCATGCACTACCATGCCACAGGTGGTCAGCACATTGGAATGTTCACCCGGTGCCCAGCATACCGCGCCTCCTGGGTGCTCACGGAACCTGGTAATGCAGCCAGCTAGGGTATAGAAACGATTTCAGTAGGAGTCGACCGAGTCTTGTTGACATCGGTGCCCACGCATTTCATACATTGCTGCGTGCATGGTCTATTCTGCATCCCTTTAGACAGCGCGGTCCTGGTTGGCACACTTGCCGGCTGTCTCAAATTTCATGTACATAGTCTCCATGCATGGACGGCTGCATTCTTTGCGCGAGAGACCAGTCGAACAGCACAATGATTTAGCTCGAGGGTGGTGGAGGGGTCACTGAAGCGTCCTTTTCTGACCCAGCGGCCGCCAAAGGTGCCTCCTTGGGCGCTTCAGCGGTCGTCTTCTCGGGCACGAGGATGGCCTGCTTCTTGGCCTCCGGCTGCGCGTTGCAGGCGACAGCACAAGAGCGATGGAACGTGGCGCACCGTATTGAGTGAGACAATTACATGCATGAACAAACACAGACGAGGTAGCGAGCGCAATTGCCACTGGCTATTCCGTCATCACTAATCGCGCGTTATCAAGAGTTAGCAAGTCATGAGAAGACCTGCCTCATTGAGTACTTAAAGAAACATAACAGTCACCGAAAAGATTCCAACATTCCCTTCAGCACATCCAATACATGAACATAACTGACACATATCACACATCAGCTCAGCTGGTTCTCTGACTTATCTATAGAGTAGATCTGGCTCCATCAGGCAATCAGCTTGCGCTTTAGCCAACGCCTGTAGCCCACCTCACTCTGCGTCAGCCTATACCTACTAAGCTATGCGTCAGCCTATACCCAAGGTATTGCATCGTTGTATTGCACCCACAGTGTTGTGCCCCGGCATTATGCTGCGGAGAGAGCACTCTGTGGCCTGCCCATTTGTGGCAGTGAGAGAAGCTAGGGCGCCTTCCCTCCTCGTTCGGTGTAAGGGTTGACGGTTCCTTTACTCTGTATCGGCACCCACATGACGCAGTCACGTGCTTATAAATTAATCAATTCACTAAGACATACCAGTCCTTTACACCAATGAAGGATAGTCGAGGCCACATTCAGCGCAAGGCCTTCTACAAGGCATTTTGTCCCATCAGCTACACAAGGGAAACCAAGGCCATGTACTGGTCACGCGGAACTGGCATCCACTAACTGCCGGTGCAAGAAGACCTCTCAACATATAATGTACATCAATGCCCCTCTAACCAAATACAAGCGCCACCGGATACAAGCGCCACCGAATACAAGCGCCACCGGATACAAGCGCCACCGGATACAAGCGCCACCGGATACAAGCGCCACCGGATACAAGCGCCACCGAATACAAGCGCCACCGGATACAAGCGCCACCGGATACAAGAGCCACCAGTTCACCAAACTCCTCCAGTATTCGCGCCCTCACAACCCGTGCACCCTGACACAAACTCGCAGATCCCAAAATATTGATGCGGTGGAAAACGGCACTTCCATGATTGACATCATGAGAAACAGATACGCCCACCTAAGCGTTCTCCCCATGCCCAACGTCCCTAAGATAAGAGTCTTGGGACCGCACATCAGTCGAGGGACCGCACCACACTACCGCCCCTTCCCAATACTATTGGCTCCCGCCATGCTACTGCCCCCCCCCTTCCCCCCCATCCCCCCCCGCTACCGCCACCCACGCTACTGCGCGACTGCCGAATTTCGTCATCTGCGCTCACCGAGGCAGAGCTGGACGAGGACACCTTTGCCGTCAACTTGTCGACGAACTCCTTGGCCTGGGAGATGGTCTTCTCGCGCTCCTGCCCAATACACATGCGGTAGTAGGCATGGTTGGCGGCCCACAAGACATTGGGCACGTTGATGGGCACCCATGGAATGTCAGTATGTGAAGCCGTGCACAACAGAGTAGGCGTCTAGTGAAATAAAGCACAAGAAAGCAGACGCGTAGTGTGGTAAATCACAAGAAAAATAGGCGCGTAGCGCCGGGCAATTAATGCCAGCAACAGATACCAAACACTCGCAATCGCATAGTAAATGGAACCAGCTGGTGCGATCTACAGTGTGGCTGCTGCCGTGGTGACTCTCACATTGGCATTGTTGAGAGCACGTACGAGAAACCAACAAAAAGGGAGAGCCCGCTTATACCTGGAATACATCCCTCAATGTCACCAGATTCCCCTATGACTTGGTTGCCATGGTAACGTCGTACAGGCCTTGCGCTCAACCCGCCCCCTTGCAGTGGGATTGCAGCCGGGACAAACAACGACATCATGACCCACTACACTAGGCCATCAAAATACGCTGACTACACGGGGCCCTCGTATATTTCGTAGGTGAGGGTAACGGCTTTTTACGATACAAAATTAGCCAGGGCACCTTAGACCCAGGCAGGCAGGCAGGCAAGAAGGCAGGCAGGAAGGCAGGCAGGAAGGCAGGCAGGAAGGCAGGAAGGCAGGAAGGCAGGAAGGCAGGAAGGCAGGAAGGCAGGAAGGCAGGAAGGCAGGAAGGCAGGAAGGCAGGAAGGCAGGCAGGCAGGCAGGCAGGCAGGCAGGCAGGCAGGCAGGCAGGCAGGCAGGCAGGCAGGCAGGCAGGCAGGCAGGCAGGCAGGCAGGCAGGCAGGCAGGCAGGCAGGCAGGCAGGCAGGGCAGGCAGGCAGGCAGGCAGGCAGGCAGGCAGGCAGGCAGCAGGCAGGCAGG
Source organism: Mesostigma viride (assembly GCA_009746045.1). Taxonomy (NCBI): domain Eukaryota; kingdom Viridiplantae; phylum Streptophyta; class Mesostigmatophyceae; order Mesostigmatales; family Mesostigmataceae; genus Mesostigma; species Mesostigma viride. The sequence goes on from RPFO01001722.1 coordinate 22,273, forward strand.
CAGGCAGGCAGGCAGGCAGGCAGGCAGGCAGCAGGCAGGCAGGCAGGCAGGCAGCAGGCAGGCAGGCAGGCAGGCAGGCAGGCAGGCAGGCAGGCAGGCAGGCAGGCAGGCAGGCAGGCAGGCAGGCAGGCAGGCAGGCAGGCAGGCAGGCAGGCAGGCAGGCAGGCAGGCAGGCAGGCAGGCAGGCAGGCAGCAGGCAGGCAGGCAGGCAGGCAGGCAGGCAGGCAGGCAGGCAGGCAGGCAGGCAGGCAGGCAGGCAGGCAGGCAGGCAGGCAGGCAGGCAGGCAGGCAGGCAGGCAGGCAGGCAGGCAGAGGCAGGCAGGCAGGCAGGCAGGCAGGCAGGCAGGCAGGCAGGCAGGCAGGCAGGCAGGCAGGCAGGCAGGCAGGCAGGCAGGCAGGCAGGCAGGCAGGCAGGCAGGCAGGCAGGCAGGCAGGCAGGCAGGCAGGCAGGCAGGCAGGCAGGCAGGCAGGCAGGCAGGCAGGCCAGGCAGGCAGGCAGGCAGGCAGGCAGGCAGGCAGGCAGGCAGGCAGGCAGGCAGGCAGGCAGGCAGGCAGGCAGGCAGGCAGGCAGGCAGGCAGGCAGGCAGGCAGGCAGGCAGGCAGGCAGGCAGGCAGGCAGGCAGGCAGGAAGGCAGGCAGGCAGGAAGGCAGGAAGGCAGGAAGGCAGGAAGGCAGGAAGGCAGGAAGGCAGGAAGGCAGGAAGGCAGGAAGGCAGGAAGGCAGGAAGGCAGGAAGGCAGGAAGGCAGGAAGGCAGGAAGGCAGGAAGGCAGGAAGGCAGGAAGGCAGGAAGGCAGGAAGGCAGGAAGGCAGGAAGGCAGGAAGGCAGGAAGGCAGGAAGGCAGGAAGGCAGGAAGGCAGGAAGGCAGGAAGGCAGGAAGGCAGGAAGGCAGGAAGGCAGGAAGGCAGGAAGGCAGGAAGGCAGGAAGGCAGGAAGGCAGGAAGGCAGGAAGGCAGGAAGGCAGGAAGGCAGGAGGGAGGCTGGGAGGGAGGCTGGGAGGGAGAGAGGGAGGGAGGGAGAGAGGGAGGGAGGAGGGAGGGAGGAGGGAGGGAGGGAGGAGGGAGGAGGGAGGGAGGGGAGGGAGGGAGGGAGGGAGGGAGGGAGGGAGGGAGGGAGGGAGGGAGGGAGGGGAGGAGGGAGGGAGGGAGGGAGGGAGGGGGGGGGGGGGGGGGGGGGGGGGGGGGGGGAGGAGGGGGGGGAGGGGGGAGGGAGGAGGGAGGGAGGGAGGGAGGGAGGGAGGAGGGAGGGAGGGAGGGAGGGAGGGAGGGAGGGGAGGGAGGGAGGGAGGAGGAGGGGAGGGAGGGAGGGAGGAGGGAGAGGAGAGGGAGGGAGGGAGGGAGGGAGGGAGGGAGGGAGGGAGGGAGGGGGAGGGAGGGAGGAGGAGGGAGGGAGGGAGGGGAGGAGGGAGGGGGAGGGAAGGGAGGGAGGAGGGAGGGAGGAGGGAGGGGGGGGAGGGGGGGGGGGGGGGGGGGGGGGGGGGGAGGGAGGGAGGAGGGAGGGAGGAGGGAGGGAGGGAGGGAGGGAGGGAGGGAGGAGGGAGGGAGGAGGGGAGGGGGGGGGGGTGGGAGGGGGGGGAGGGGAGGGGGAGGGAGGGGAGGGGGGGGGGAGGGAGGAGTGAAGGGAGGGAGGAGGGAGGAGGGAGGGGGGAGGGGGGGGGGGAGGAGGCGGAGGGAGGGGAGGGAGGGAGGGAGGGAGGGAGGGAGCTGCCTCCAATAAACAAAGCCGGTTACTTTCCTCATACATACCCCCCCCCAATCACCACCACCATGACAATATTGAGTCCTCCTGCATGGTACCATGAGGATGCCCTGTTCAGTCAACCCCTTACCCAACCCTCCACCCTGCTGCACATCTCTTAGGAACTACCCATTTGCGGGCAACCCCGACTCCAGTTTCCTAAACCCTACTCCAGTTTTCTAAACCCTACGCCCAGCACACCGCCACATGCATGCCCCGAATCCCTGGTCACAAAACATGGCAGAGCGTGCTTTAGCGACCGTTTTGGCTACTTATATCATAAGACCCAACCCAATTCAAAC
>RPFO01001443.1:0-24306 GCA_009746045.1 Mesostigma viride
TGTGCAGCCGCCCTTGCGTGCGCGGTGTGTGTACGTGTGAGTGCAGCGCCCCTGCGTGCGCGGTGTGTACATGTGTGTGCACTCGCCCTTGCGTGCGCGGTGTATGTACGTGTGTGTGCAGCCGCCCCTTGCGTGCGCGGTGTATGTACGTGTGTGTGCAGCCGCCCCTTGCGTGCGCGGTGTATGTACGTGTGTGTGCAGCCGCCCCTTGCGTGCGCGGTGTATGTACGTGTGTGTGCAGCCGCCCCTTGCGTGCGCGGTGTATGTACATGTGTGTGCAGCCGCCCCTTGCGTGCGGTTATGTACATGTGTGTGCAGCGCCCCGCGTGCGCGGTGGATGTACGTGTGTGTGCAGCCGCCCCGTGCGTGCGCGGTGTGTACGTGTGTGTGCAGCAGCCCTTGCGTGCGCGGTGTATGTACGTGTGTGTGCAGCCGCCCCTTGCGTGCGCGGTGTGTGTACGTGTGTGCAGCCGCCCCTTGCGTGCGCGGTGTATGTACGTGTGTGTGCAGCCGCCCCTTGCGTGCGCGGTGTGTGTACATGTGAGTGCAGCTGCCCCTTGCGTGCGCGGTGTGTACATGTGTGTGCATGCCGGCAATTGCGTGCATGGTGTGTACGTGTGTGTGCAGCCGCCCCTTGCGTGCGCGGTGTGTGTACGTGTGTGCACTCGCCCCTTGCGTGCGCGGTGGATGTACATGTGTGTGCAGCCGCCCCTTGCGTGCATGGTGTATGTCCATGTGTGGGCAGTTGCCCCTTGCGTGCGCGGCGTATGTACATGTTTTTGCACTCGCCCCTTGCGTGCATGGTGTATGTATGTGTGTGTGCAGCCGCCCCTTGCGTGCGCGGTGGATGTACGTGTGTGTGCAGCCACCCCTTTCGTGCGCGGTGTATGTACATGTGAGTGCCGTCGCCCCAAGCGTGCATTTTGTGTGTAAGTGTGTGTGCAGCAGCCCTTGCGTGCGCGGTGTATGTACGTGTGTGTGCAGCCGCCCCGTGGTTGCGCGGTGGATGTACATGTGAGTGGAGCCGCCTTGCGTGCGCGGTGTGTACGTGTGTGTGCAGCCGCCCTTGCGTGCGCGGTGTGTACGTATGTGTGCAGCCGCCCCTTGCGTGCGCGGTGTATGTACGTGTGTGTGCAGCCGCCCGCGTGCGCGGTGTGTGTACGTGTGTGGCTGCCGCCCCGCGTGCGCGGTGTGTGTACATGTGTGTGCATTGCCTTGCGTGCGCGGTGTATGTACGTGTGTGTGCAGCCGGCCCTTGCGTGCGGTGTGTGTAGTGTGTGTGCAGCCGCCCTTGCGTGCGCGGTGTGTGTACATGTGTGTGCAGCGCCCCAGCGTGCATGTGTGTGTACGTGTGTGTGCAGCCGCCCCTTGCGTGCGCGGTGTGTACGTGTGTGTGCATGCCGCCCGCGTGCGCGGTGTATGTACGTGTGTGTGCAGCCGCCCCGCGTGCGCGGTGTGTGTACGTGTGTGTGCATCGCCCGCGTGCGCGGTGTGTGTACGTGTGTGTGCAGGCCCCTTGCGTGCGCGGTGATGTACGTGTGTGTGCATGCCGGCCCTTGCGTGCATGGTGTGTGTACGTGTGTGCAGCCGCCCCTTGCGTGCGCGGTGTATGTACGTGTGTGTGCAGCCGCCCCTTGCGTGCGCGGTGTGTGTACGTGTGTGCAGCCGCCCCTTGCGTGCGCGTGTATGTACGTGTGTGTGCAGCCGCCCCTTGCGTGCGCGGTGTGTACGTGTGTGTGCAGCCGAACCTTGCGTGCATGGTGTGTGTACCTGTGCGTGAGTGCCCTTGCGTGCGGTGTGTGTACGTGTGTGTGCAGCCCCCCTTGCGTGCGCGGTGTATGTACATGTGTGTGCAGCGCCCCAAGCGTGCATTGTGTGTACGTGTGTGTGCAGCCGCCCCTTGCGTGCGCGGTGTATGTACGTGTGTGTGCAGCCGCCCCTGCGTGCGCGGTGGATGTACATGTGTGTGCAGCCGCCTTGCGTGCGCGGTGTATGTACGTGTGTGTGCAGCCGCCCCTTGCGTGCGCGGTGTGTACGTATGTGTGCAGCCGCCCCTTGCGTGCGCGGTGTGTACGTGTGTGTGCAGCCGCCCCTTGCGTGCGCGGTGTGTGTACATGTGAGTGCAGCGCCCCAAGCGTGCGCGGTGTGTGTACATGTGTGTGCAGTCGCCCCTTGCGTGCGCGGTGGATGTACGTGTGTGTGCAGCCGCCCCTTGCGTGCGCGGTGTGTACGTGTGTGTGCAGCCGCCCCTTGCGTGCGCGGTGTGTGTACATGTGAGTGCCGTCGCCCCAAGCGTGCATGTGTGTAAGTGTGTGTGCAGCCGCCCCTTGCGTGCGCGGTGTAGTACGTGTGTGTGCAGCCGCCCCAAGCGTGCGCGGTGTGTGTAAGTGTGTGTGCAGCGCCCCGCGTGCGCGGTGTGTGTACGTGTGTGTGCAGCCGCCCCGCGTGCGCGGTGTGTGTACATGTGTGTGCAGCCCCTTGCGTGCGCGGTGTATGTACGTGTGTGTGCAGCCGCCCCTTGCGTGCGTGGTGTGTGTACATGTGTGTGCAGCCGCCCCTTGCGTGCGCGGTGTGTGTACGTGTGTGTGCAGCCGTCCCTTGCGTGCGCGGTGTGTGTACGTGTGTGTGCAGCCGCCCCTCGCGTGCATGGTGAGTGTAAGTGTGTGTGCAGCAGCCCCTTGCGTGCATGGTGTGTACGTGTGTGTGCAGTTGCCCCTTGCGTGCGCGGTGTATGTACGTGTGTGTGCAGCCGGCCCTTGCGTGCGCGGTGTGTGTACATGTGAGTGCAGCCGGCCCTTGCGTGCGCGGTGGATGTACATGTGTGGGCAGTTGCCCCTTGCGTGCGCGGTGTATGTACATGTGTTTGCACTCGCCCCTTGCGTGCGCGGTGGATGTACATGTGTGTGCAGCCGAACCTTGCGTGCATGGTGTGTGTACCTGTGCGTGAAGTCGCTCCTTGCGTGCATGGTGTGTGTACGTGTGTGTGCAGCCGCCCCTTGCGTGCGCGGTGTAGGTACGTGTGTGTGCAGCCGCCCCTTGCGTGCGCGGTGTATGTACGTGTGTGTGCAGCCGGCCCTTGCGTGCATGGTGTGTGTACGTGTGTGTGCAGCCGGCCCTTGCGTGCGCGGTGGATGTACATGTGTGTGCAGTCGCCCCTTGCGTGCGCGGTGTAGGTACGTATGTGTGCAGCCGCCCCTTGCGTGCGCGGTGTATGTACGTGTGTGTGCAGCCGCCCCGTGGTTGCGCGGTGTATGTACATGTGTGTGCAGTTGCCCCTTGCGTGCGCGGTGTATGTACGTGTGTGTGCAGCCGGCCCTTGCGTGCGCGGTGGATGTACATGTGAGTGCAGCCGGCCCTTGCGTGCATGGTGTGTGTACGTGTGTGTGCAGCCGCCCCTTGCGTGCATGGTGTATGTACATGTGAGTGCAGCCGGCCCTTGCGTGCATGGTGTGTGTACGTGTGTGTGCAGCCGCCCCTTGCGTGCGCGGTGTATGTACGTGTGTGCGCACTCGCCCCTTGCGTGCGCGGTGTATGTACGTGTGTGTGCAGTTGCCCCTTGCGTGCGCGGTGGATGTACGTGTGTGTGCAGCCGCCCCTTGCGTGCGCGGTGTGTGTACGTGTATGTGCAGCCGCCCCTTGCGTGCATGTACATGTGTGAAGAAATAAGCAATAGTGAATGAAATAGTAAAAAGAAAATCATTCCAGCATATGTATGTACAAGTTTTTAGTAGTACACTATGACTATCGTCAAATATAACAATTTTCTATATTTTCATACACACACGAACAACACACCCAACACACACACACACTATGTTTGCACCCAAGACACACACCAACACCTAAAAACAAGACACCAACACACAAGACAGCCATGCAACACACACCCAACACACACACGCAACACACACATAACACACCTAAGTATAGTTGTTATAACACACAACACATAGGTACATCCCGCCCCCCCACACACAACACCAACACATGACAATTAACAGGCCACAACACACACACTGACACACATGCCCCAACACACACACACACATGCCCCAACACACACACACATGCCCCAACACTGCACACACAACAACACCCAAACACACACCACACACACAAAAGACACCCAACACACATACCGAAAACACGCACACACAACACCTACTAAAAACAAGACACCAACACACAAGACACCCAACACACACCCAACACACACACACACACACAATGTTTGCACCGGTCGGCCCACGACACCCACACCCAACACACACATAACACACCTAAGTAACACACAACACACACGTACATCCCCCCCCCCCCACACACAACACCAACACATGACAATTAACATGCCACAACACACACACATGCCCCAACACACACACACACATGCCCCAACACTGCACACACAACAACACCCAAACACATACCACACACACACAAGACACCCAACACACATACCGAAAACACGCACACACAACACCTACCAAAAACACCAAACACACAAGACACCCAACACACACCCAACACACACACACACAATGTTTGCACCCACGACACACACACCAACACCTAAAAATAAGACACCAACACACAACACACGTACACGTACATCCCCCCCCCCCACAACACCAACAATAACATGCAAACAACACACACACAACACACCTAAGTCACACACACAACACACACGTACTTTCCCCCCCCCCACACCCAACACCAACACACAAGACACTTTGCACACACCCTACACACACCCACACCCTTTATGAACACATGTACACCCAACACACACACGCAACACACACCTAGGTCGATCACACACAACACACACAAAACACACCTAAGTCACACACAACACACACGTACACCCCCCCACACAAACCCAATACCAACACACAAGACACTTGGCCCCCCCCCCACCCACCCACACACCCACACCCACACCCACACCACACATCCAACACACACAACACACACACTACACACTTAAGTCACACACAACACACACATAACACACCTAAGTCACACACAACACACACGTCCATCCCCCCCCTCACACTCAACACCAATACATGACAATTAACATGCACACAACACACACACGCACACGCCCCAACACACACACACACAACATACATACACAGAGCACACACACACGCCTCAACACACATACCGAACACACACACACAAGACACCCAACACACATACCGAACACACACACACACACACTATGTTTGCACCCGACATACACACACCCAACACCTACTAAAAACAAGAAACCAACACACAAGACACCCTACACACACACAACACACACACACACAACACATATCCAACACAAACAACACACACACCTAAGTCACACACACAACACACCTACTAAGTCACACACACAACACACATGTACCTCCCCCCCCCCACACCCAACATCAACACACAAGACACTTTGCACACACCCTACACGCCCCCGCACCTTCATGAATGCACCCAACACACACACCCAACACACACGCCCCAACACACATACCCAACATTCACACAACACACCCAACATATAAGGGTAAATATGGTTTAGGAGTGTAGGGGTTTAGGGTTTAAGGCCTACCATACACCCGTATGTAAAAATGCAACAACACGCCAAGTCATCCGCCACCATGCAAAAATATATAAACACAACTGGTCATCCTCAACAAGAATGCCCATTTTAGTACCTAATCCGCACTTGGCACTTGTCCAGTTTCGTAAGTCCAACGGCCGTTGGCTTTGAGAAATTAAGATATGCGACATGCGCCATGCAGCCAAGCTAAAGTATAGGCTGATTGCCCTGTATGTAACATTAGTAAGGTGAACGACCGTCGACAAAAAAACACATGCGACATACAAACACCAATTTTACACAGTAATGTTTGGAATGACGTACCGTAATTTCGGCGTCCACCTTCTTCGCAATTGTGAACCAGCCCTGTCGCGTGTTGTCCGGATGTCCTTCCCACTTGCCCTTCGTGACCTTTGCGACGCTCAGGTAGCACACGATTGCAGTTAAGGGTTCTCGGTCGTCTGGGTTCCAGAAGAAGCGTCGGGCGTCCGATCCGGAGGAGGAGCACCTCTCGAAGTATTTTACGTACATTACCCAGTTGCCTTTCTTAAAAACCTCGCCCCCCCCCCTGTATGTTTGTTTAAACACTCATCCTTGTCGAGTTGGTGGGCGACTCGAACAACTTTCGCCAACCAGTACGGGTGGTCGGGCACATGGTCCTTGTGCCCCCTCTCAGATGCGACTGCGACGGCCTCCCCCTCCTGCAAACCACGCCCCAACTCGTTTCTTGCCGTTTGAACGTGGTTCAGGCGGGTTCCCGGATATCGCGTGGGGTTCCGCGACTTACTCGCCTGGAGTTTTACAGTCCACGACGAGCTGCTCCAATCGTTTGGGCATGTCGTCCACTTGCCCTCTCGGCACTCCGCACAACTGAAGCATGAAAAACGCCTGAGCTTTACCACCTCGACCCGCTCGCCCTTTTTGTCCAGTCGCCACTGGTGTGCCGTGGAGATATCTCGGATCGGGCCTCGCTCCTTACCGGACGTGAGAATCTGCAATTGTAATTCCATGAAACAACATCACAGCACATTTCCCAACTCCAACGGCCGTTGGCACTCAACAATTATAAGATTTCCCAACTCCAACGGCCGTTGGCCCTTGGAAACTTTATATAAGTACATTTCTCAACTCCAACGGCCGTTGGCACTCAACAATTATACGATTTTCCAGCTCCAACGGCCGTTGGCCTTATGAAACTTCAAACTGCATCAAGGAAGCTGTCCTCTGTAAAGTGTAACCAGAGACAAATTATAGAACTGCACTTGACCACCAGAAAGCAACTGTCTTTACTTACGTTATCGAGAAGAAATGCCCGTCGAACCACGTCCGATTGTGCCGATGGTCGACTCGAGTCTTTGCCGGTTCTCCAATCCCGGTTCAGGTAGGCCACCAGTGCCTCCACCGTATTCAGGTTCCGATTGTCCTCCTGCATCTGCGCTCTTTTGAGGATGCTTTTGACCGTCCCCCCCTCCCCGTCCGACTCCCCCTTCCCATGTCCTGCACACGAGTAGTTCCACTCCAATGATTCCAAGTCGGGGTCGGCCTCGAGCAGGTCCGCAGCCATCGCCAACACATACCGGGATTGGAACTGCTCCTTACAGTTGTCGGACCAACTGATCCAGTTCCTCACCTCCACCCCCTCCTCCCTCAGCACGTTAAGGGTATTCTTCATCACGAACTCCAGGGTCTGGGCATTCCTCGGTACGTCCTTCCCCATGTAATCGTGCTTCACCCTTTTGATTTCCAGCGATACGGGATCACGGTACATCACGATCACCGGCATCAGGACGTAACTACTTGGGTACCAGTACTGCGCCTGCAACTGTTTCTGCAGGTGGTCCGAATAGTTCTCCGAGTAGTCCATCAGGACCACCACCGTTCCCAGCGGCATCACGTCAATGCACTCCTTGTAAGCGTGGTGCTGCCAGGCCCATGTATGGACGTGAATGGCGAATTCCGGGAAGCGCGCCGTAATGAGTTCATGGAGCTCCGAGAGGGTTGACTTGATGAGTTTTTGCTGCAGGTTCATTTGCGGCGCCACATCCTCCTCCTGCAACACAACACACCCGCGCACCATGGATTGACCGAAGAATGGAAGTCAGCAGCTGGGAATTTCCCAACGCCAACGGCCGTTGGAAGTATGAAAGTCTACATATATATATTCAACGATGCAAATATACATGCCCGCGCACCATGGATTGACCGAAGAATGGAAGTCAGCAGCTGGGAATTTCCCAACGCCAACGGCCGTTGGAAGTATGAAAGTCTACATATATATATTCAACGATGCAAATATACATGCTTACCGTCCCACGGGGCGCTGTGCCCTCCTTTATGAAGTCGAACCACGTGTACTTCTTTGTCCACCCCTTCATCTGGTCCGTCACGATGAACTCGGAAATCCCACACTCGTTGCACGTCCCTTCCAAGCAGTTCATTGGGACGTTAACGAACGGGCCGCCCGTCCTCCCCCCTCCTTGCCCCCCCTCCCCCCTCTCAGCCCTGTGGCAGGTGAAACGTCGAACGAAATCATGGGCATTGTCAGGCACGGAAGGGATACCCTCCCTCTCCTCGATCTCCAGCGTGCTCTTCAACTCCTTGACGCCTTTGGCGAAGGCAGAGAGCAGAGACTCGAAGACGACGTGCTTTTCGCATGCGCACAAGTCCCGGTCCTTCCACACGCCCTTTACGCACTTGGGCATGAACTCCACGAACTTCGTGTACCCCACCTTGTACCTTGTCCCGTCCGCAGTCGTCACGATACCTCCCTTGTACGGCGACGCGTCAGAACAGAACCGCTTGTAAATCGTTTCAAGCGAGTCCAAATAGTACCTTCCGCCCTGGGAGGAAATGAGGATCCTGGCGTTTCCCTTCCTTTCGAACTCATTGACCACGTCCTTATGGTTGGGAGACGCCCTCGTGTTTAGGTCTGACAACCAGTAACTCCCGACGATGTCTTTGACCTCCTCCGGAAACTTGTCCGACCGTAAAGCACGAGGGGGCGCCTTCAGGGCGGGAAGGTCGCCCCCCATCCTCATTCCCCTTGCGGTCTGGATATCCTTGGGCGTGACGTGAAGCAGCCGCGCGAGAGTGCAATGCCCTTGATTGTTCATGCCGTCCTTTCCCAAGCACATTGACAGCACAGCGCACTTCGCGTTCCTGTGCTCATCCGACTTGCCCAATTCCTGGAAACCTTGCACGATATTAGCGACAACCTCCTGAGCGAAGGACTCCGACGCCTTTCTTTTCAGCGCAGGGCGGTACTGTTTCCCCATAACCTTCACAACCGCACCTGGCAGCCGCTCAAGCGCCCTCAAGCCTACTGCAGTTTTCGTGTTTTCAGTCTTGTGATTGTTGTCCTTCAGCAAGTATTCCATTGCGCTGGCCATGTCGAGGGCAAGTTGGTTGCCCTTGATCTCGACGTACTTGAGACTTAGGTCTTTGTTGTGCGCTTCACCTGCATCCGCGCGCATACAGAATCCAGACGAAGTTTTGACTTTTTATCAAATTATTGCTTTCCAACAATTACCCAATTTGTAGGTCCCAACGGCCGTTGGACCCCTGAAAGTACGCCTGAAACACGCCAACACATGCATTTTCGACACCCAACGGCCGTTGGACCCCCGAAAGTGGGCCTGAAACACGCCAACACATGCATTTTCGACACCCAACGGCCGTTGGACCCCTGAAAGCGGGCCGAAAACACGCCAACACATGCATTTTCGACACCCAACGGCCGTTGGACCCCTGAAAGTGGGCCTGAAACACGCCAACACATGCATTTTCGACACCCAACGGCCGTTGGACCCCTGAAAGTACGCCTGAAACACGCCAACACATGCATTTTCGACACCCAACGGCCGTTGGACCCCTGAAAGCGGGCCGAAAACACGCCAACACATGCATTTTCTACACCCAACGGCCGTTGGACCCCTGAAAGTGGGCCTGAAACACGCCCTTTACATGCATTTTCGACACCCAACGGCCGTTGGACCCCTGAAAGCGGGCCGAAAACACGCCAACACATGCATTTTCGACGTCCAACGGCCGTTGGGCCCCTGAAAGCGGGCCGGAAACACGCTAACGCATGCATTTTAGACACCCAACGGCCGTTGGACCCCTGAAAGCGGGCCGAAAACTCGCCAACACCTGCATTTTTTACACGCCAGGATGTGAATTTCCGAATCCCAACGCACTTTTTATAACCTTAACGACCGTTGGAACCCAGAAATTCGACTGAAATGTTTCCATAACACACGTAACAACAAATTTGGTGGTCAACAACCCCGTAAATCCGTAACCCTGCACGCACCTCTTGCCGCCATAGCTCTTGTTCGCAGCAGGTGGGCCCTGAAGACGCCTTTTGGTCTTGCACCTGTTGGTTACAATTGCATGGCATACCAGCAATATATTGCACATAGCATTGTATTTCACACAATTATTATATTCATGCCACAAATAATAATAATAATTGTATTAAACATAGGGGGGCAGGTTGCATATTCGTTTCATTGCAGTCTAATATCAACATATTAAAAATTTCCATGCCCATAAACATTTTTGATATAGCTATTAGGTTGCTTATTATATTAAATCTTACCAGCCGTGTAGTGGTTTGCGGATTGCTTTATAGGCTTGCCACACCAACCCAAAAAAAAATGTTACGACGGGAGTTGAACCCGGGCCTACTAGACGTGTTCACGAGGTACTACGAGGATCAGCCAAGAATCTGTCCCGTACCGGTGTGGTTCACCAGTTCCGCACACTAGCATGGTCTCCGCGTCGCGCTCGTTCATTAAATTTCGGAGAAATTTTGCCTGCTTATATACGTTTTTGAAGCCCCTCGGCGTCGCGCCGTGAAAAGCTTCCTCCGCCAGGCGTCCAATCAGGTAGCAGGAATGTGAAAAAATGGGCTCGAGCTGTGTGCAGCGCCGCGTCCATGTGGCGCCACACGGCGTCAGGAGTCGGCGTGGCGCCATATATGGCGCTGCGAATTCCCTACCGTGTGGTCTGCAGCGCCACGTCACAGTTGCGACTGCAAGTATTTTTCAGCGCGGCGCCGTCCCGGCGCCGCGCCATATCGTTTGGCGCGTCAATTTTTTTCCCGCGCGCGGCGCCTTTTAGGCGCCGCGCCATTCCATTTGCGCGTCGGCATACCAGCACCAGGGAATTTGAATTTGCTGGTGCTGCGTTGGCGCTTTCCAGCCTCCCTGGAAGACCGACACCGTGGATGCACCTTGCACCCGAGCATCAACGGCGGGTATTCGCGACATCGGCCGAAAGTGACAACGATATTAGCAACCCGACAGCCATATTCAACTGAGCAACGCCATTGTCGACACACACGGTTAAGAAAGAGGTGAGCAATGGCGGTGGATGTACATGGATGCTTTTGACAGATAGTGGTTTTATGATTGGCGTAATCGGCCAGATAATTTTGTCGCTTTTTTGGTGTCGTGGTGCCGGTCGCTGACGGGGAAATGAATGGGTTTTTTTGGTGGTTCTCGTTTGGTTGCAGGGTTCTCGTTTGCTATCAGTTTTCTTTTTGCCGCCACCGCTGCCCCCGAAGGACAAGGATAAAAAATAAGAAACATCTATAAAAAGGTACGACGCGTGGTGTGTTGCGTGCTTTTTTTCTTGGTTTTCTCGCTCCCTTGCAGCTCAGGTTTGCTGGCACATGTATTTATGCATGCCAGATAACACAGGCTGTGTGTCTGACTTTTTTTCTTCCCTGTCATATGCGGTCCGCCTCTCTTTTTTCGTGTTTTGTTTTTTGTTCGTATCTTCTACGGTACAACGCGACATGTTCACGGCGTCATCTGCGCGGTGTCACTAGCTTCATTTTTGCCGCCACCGCCGCCCCCGGCCGGCCCCATTAAAAAAAAGAAACATCTATCTATAAAAGGTACAAAGCGTGGTGTGTTGCGTGCTTTTTTTCTTGGTTTTCTCGCTCCCTTGCAGCTCAGGTTTGCTGGCACATGTATTTTTGCATGCCGGCACCACACCACATGTATTTATGCATGCCAGATAACACAGGCTGTGTGTCTGACTTTTTTTCTTCCCTGTCACATGCGGTCCGCCTCTCTTTTTTCGTGTTTTGTTTTTTGTTCGTATCTTCTACGGTACAACGCGACATGTTCACGGCGTCATCTGCGCGGTGTCACTAGCTTCATTTTTGCCGCCACCGCCGCCCCCGGCCGCCCCCATTAAAAAAAAGAAACATCGATCTATAAAAGGTACGACGCGTGGTGTGTTGCGTGCTTTTTTTCTTGGTTTTCTCGCTCCCTTGCAGCTCAGGTTTGCTGGCACATGTATTTATGCATGCCGGCACCACACCACATGTATTTATGCATGCCAGATATCACAGGCTGTGTGTCTGACTTTTTTTTGTCCCTGTCATATGCGGTCCGCCTCTCTTTTTTCGTGTTTTGTTTTTTGTTCGTATCTTCTACGGTACAACGCGACATGTTCACGGCGTCATCTGCGCGGTGTCACTAGCTTCAGTTTTGCCGCCACCGCCGCCCCCGGCCGGCCCCATAAAAAAAAAAGAAACATCTATAAAAAGGTACGACGCGTGGTGTGTTGCGTGCTTTTTTTCATGGTTCACCCCACTACACCCATCCATGCATGCCAGCACCCCATGACACCCATCCACGCATGCCAGCACCCCATGACACCCATCCATGCATGCCAGCACCCCATGACATCCATCCATGCATGCCAGCACCCCATGACACCCATCCATGCATGCCAGCACCCCATGACACCCATCCATGCATGCCAGCACCCCATGACACCCATCCATGCATGCCAGCACCCCATGACACCCATCCACGCATGCCAGCACCCCACTACACCCATCCATGCATGCCAGCACCACACCACATGTATTTATGCATGCCAGCACCCCCCCTAGGTATTTATGCATGCCAGCACCCCCCCTAGGTATTTATGCATGCCAGCACCCCCCCTAGGTATTTATGCATGCCAGCACCCCCTCTAGGTATTTATGCATGCCAGCACCCCCCCTAGGTATTTATGCATGCCAGCACCCCCCACATGTATTTATGCATGCCAGCCCCCCCCCTAGGTATTTATGCATGCCAGCACCCCCCCTCGGTATTTATGCATGCCAGCACCCCCCTAGGTATTTATGCATGCCAGCACCCCCCCGACGTATTTATGCTTGCCAGCACCCCCCTAGGTATTTATGCATGCCAGCCCCCCCTAGGTATTTATGCATGCCAGCACCCCCCCTAGGTATTTATGCATGCCAGCACCCCCCCATAGGTATTTATGCATGCCAGCACCCCCCCTAGGTATTTATGCATGCCAGCACCCCCCCTAGGTATTTATGCATGCCAGCACCCCCCTAGGTATTTATGCATGCCAGCACCCCCCCTAGGTATTTATGCATGCCAGCACCCCCCTAGGTATTTATGCATGCCAGCACCCCCCCTAGGTATTTATGCATGCCAGCACCCCCCCTAGGTATTTATGCATGCCAGCACCCCCCCTAGGTATTTATTCATGCCAGCATCCCCCCTCGGTATTTATGCATGCCAGCACCCCCCCTCGGTATTTATGCATGCCAGCACCCCCCCTAGGTATTTATGCATGCCAGCACCCCCCACATGTATTTATGCATGCCAGCACCCCCCCTAGGTATTTATGCATGCCAGCATCCCCCCCTCGGTATTTATGCATGCCAGCACCCCCTCTAGGTATTTATGCATGCCAGCCCCCCCCCTAGGTATTTATGCATGCCAGCACCCCACCCGACGTATTTATGCATGCCAGCACCCCCCACATGTTTTTATGCATGCCAGCACCCCCCCTAGGTATTTATGCATGCCAGCACCCCCCCTCGGTATTTATGCATGCCAGCACCCCCTCTAGGTATTTATGCATGCCAGCACCCCCCCTAGGTATTTATGCATGCCAGCACCCCCCTAGGTATTTATGCATGCCAGCACCCCCCCTAGGTATTTATGCATGCCAGCACCCCCCCTAGGTATTTATGCATGCCAGCACCCCCCTAGGTATTTATGCATGCCAGCACCCCCCCTAGGTATTTATGCATGCCAGCACCCCCCTAGGTATTTATGCATGCCAGCACCCCCCCTAGGTATTTATGCATGCCAGCACCCCCCTAGGTATTTATGCATGCCAGCACCCCCCCTAGGTATTTATTCATGCCAGCATCCCCCCTCGGTATTTATGCATGCCAGCACCCCCCTCGGTATTTATGCATGCCAGCACCCCCCCTAGGTATTTATGCATGCCAGCACCCCCCACATGTATTTATGCATGCCAGCACCCCCCCTAGGTATTTATGCATGCCAGCATCCCCCCTCGGTATTTATGCATGCCAGCACCCCCTCTAGGTATTTATGCATGCCAGCCCCCCCCCTAGGTATTTATGCATGCCAGCACCCCACCCGACGTATTTATGCTTGCCAGCACCCCCCCTAGGTATTTATGCATGCCAGCACCCCCCCTAGGTATTTATGCATGCCAGCACCCCCCTAGGTATTTATGCATGCCAGCACCCCCCCCTAGGTATTTATGCATGCCAGCACCCCCTCTAGGTATTTATGCATGCCAGCACCCCCCCTAGGTATTTATGCATGCCAGCACCCCCCCTAGGTATTTATGCATGCCAGCACCCCCCCTAGGTATTTATGCATGCCAGCACCCCCCTAGGTATTTATGCATGCCAGCACCCCCCCTAGGTATTTATGCATGCCAGCACCCCCCTAGGTATTTATGCATGCCAGCACCCCCCCTAGGTATTTATGCATGCCAGCACCCCCCTAGGTATTTATGCATGCCAGCACCCCCCCTAGGTATTTATTCATGCCAGCATCCCCCCTCGGTATTTATGCATGCCAGCACCCCCCTCGGTATTTATGCATGCCAGCACCCCCCCTAGGTATTTATTCATGCCAGCATCCCCCCCTCGGTATTTATGCATGCCAGCACCCCCCTCGGTATTTATGCATGCCAGCACCCCCCCTAGGTATTTATGCATGCCAGCACCCCCCTAGGTATTTATGCATGCCAGCACCCCCCCTAGGTATTTATGCATGCCAGCACCCCCCCTAGGTATTTATGCATGCCAGCACCCCCCTAGGTATTTATGCATGCCAGCACCCCCCCTAGGTATTTATGCATGCCAGCACCCCCCCTAGGTATTTATGCATGCCAGCACCCCCCCTAGGTATTTATGCATGCCAGCCCCCCCCTAGGTATTTATGCATGCCAGCACCCCCCCTAGGTATTTATGCATGCCAGCACCCCCCTAGGTATTTATGCATGCCAGCACCCCCCCGACGTATTTATGCATGCCAGCCCCCCCCCTAGGTATTTATGCATGCCAGCCCCCCCCTCGGTATTTATGCATGCCAGCACCCCCCCTAGGTATTTATGCATGCCAGCACCCCCCTAGGTATTTATGCATGCCAGCACCCCCCCGACGTATTTATGCATGCCAGCACCCCCCCTAGGTATTTATGCATGCCAGCACCCCCCTAGGTATTTATGCATGCCAGCACCCCCCACATGTATTTATGCATGCCAGCACCCCCCCTAGGTATTTATGCATGCCAGCACCCCCATTCTTGGTTAATAACGTCAACGTCCTTGCTGCTTCCTTTGGTGCTTGATCTGCCTTGGTGTCGTGCCTCCGTTTGGTGGCCGGTGGTCACGGGATGCACAAACGGGAACGCTATCAGTTTTCGTCCACCCGCCGCCGCTGCCCCAGGCCGGCCCCCATTAAAAAATAAAAACAGAAAAAAAGGTACGAATGGCAGCTGAACCCCTAGGTATTTATGCATGCCAGCACCCCCCCTAGGTATTTATGCATGCCAGCACCCCCCCTAGGTATTTATGCATGCCAGCACCCCACCCGACGTATTTATGCATGCCAGCACCCCCCTAGGTATTTATGCATGCCAGCACCCCCCCTAGGTATTTATGCATGCCAGCACCCCCCACATGTATTTAGGCATGCCAGCACCCCCCCTAGGTATTTATGCATGCCAGCACCCCCATTCTTGGTTAATAACGTCAACGTCCTTGCTGCTTCCTTTGGTGCTTGATCTGCCTTGGTGTCGTGCCTCCGTTTGGTGGCCGGTGGTCACGGGATGCACAAACGGGAACGCTATCAGTTTTCGTCCACCCGCCGCCGCTGCCCCAGGCCGGCCCCCATTAAAAAATAAAAACAGAAAAAAAGGTACGAATGGCAGCTGAACCCCTAGGTATTTATGCATGCCAGCACCCCCCCTAGGTATTTATGCATGCCAGCACCCCACCCGACGTATTTATGCTTGCCAGCACCCCCCTAGGTATTTATGCATGCCAGCCCCCCTTCTAGGTATTTATGCATGCCAGCACCCCACCCGACGTATTTATGCATGCCAGCACCCCCCCTAGGTATTTATGCATGCCAGCACCCCCCCTAGGTATTTATGCATGCCAGCACCCCCCCTAGGTATTTATGCATGCCAGCACCCCCCACATGTATTTATGCATGCCAGCACCCCCCCTCGGTATTTATGCATGCCAGCACCCCCTCTAGGTATTTATGCATGCCAGCACCCCCCCTACTAGGTATTTATGCATGCCAGCACCCCCCTAGGTATTTATGCATGCCAGCACCCCCCCTAGGTATTTATGCATGCCAGCACCCCCCTAGGTATTTATGCATGCCAGCCCCCCCCTAGGTATTTATGCATGCCAGCACCCCCCCTAGGTATTTATGCATGCCAGCACCCCCCCTAGGTATTTATGCATGCCAGCACCCCCCCTAGGTATTTATGCATGCCAGCACCCCCCCTAGGTATTTATGCATGCCAGCACCCCACCCGACGTATTTATGCATGCCAGCCCCCCCCCTAGGTATTTATGCATGCAAGCACCCCCCTAGGTATTTATGCATGCCAGCCCCCCTTCTAGGTATTTATGCATGCCAGCACCCCACCCGACGTATTTATGCATGCCAGCACCCCCCTAGGTATTTATGCATGCCAGCACCCCCCTAGGTATTTATGCATGCCAGCACCCCCCCTAGGTATTTATGCATGCCAGCACCCCCCACATGTATTTATGCATGCCAGCACCCCCCCTCGGTATTTATGCATGCCAGCACCCCCTCTAGGTATTTATGCATGCCAGCACCCCCCCTAGGTATTTATGCATGCCAGCACCCCCCTAGGTATTTATGCATGCCAGCACCCCCCCTAGGTATTTATGCATGCCAGCACCCCCCCTAGGTATTTATGCATGCCAGCCCCCCCCCTAGGTATTTATGCATGCCAGCACCCCCCCTAGGTATTTATGCATGCCAGCACCCCCCCTAGGTATTTATGCATGCCAGCACCCCCTAGGTATTTATGCATGCCAGCACCCCCCCTAGGTATTTATGCATGCCAGCACCCCACCCGACGTATTTATGCATGCCAGCCCCCCCCCTAGGTATTTATGCATGCCAGCACCCCCCTAGGTATTTATGCATGCCAGCCCCCCCCCTAGGTATTTATGCATGCCAGCACCCCCCCTAGGTATTTATGCATGCCAGCACCCCCCACATGTTTTTATGCATGCCAGCACCCCCCCTAGGTATTTATGCATGCCAGCACCCCCCTCGGTATTTATGCATGCCAGCACCCCCTCTAGGTATTTATGCATGCCAGCACCCCCCCTAGGTATTTATGCATGCCAGCACCCCCCTAGGTATTTATGCATGCCAGCACCCCCCCTAGGTATTTATGCATGCCAGCACCCCCCCTAGGTATTTATGCATGCCAGCACCCCCCTAGGTATTTATGCATGCCAGCCTTCTTCCCTCCTTCCCTCCTTCCCTCCTTCCCTCCCTCCCTCCCTCCCTCCCTCCTCCCTCCCTCCCTACTTCCCTCCTTCCCTCCTTCCCTACCTCCCTCCTTCCCTCCCTCCCTCCCTCCCTCCCTCCTCCCTCCCTCCCTCCCCCCCTCCCACCTGCTGGGCAACTTGGATTTAATTCTGTCACCCGGCACAATTTTCTCACACGCATGTAGTGGTATTCTTATTAATCTCATGCCAACGGCCGTTGGACCTGAAAAACTAAATGTGGAAAATATGTAATCCTTGTAATTCTGATTGCAACGTTTTTGCGCATTCCTTGCAGATTCCACGTCGCCACACAAGATTCGCGTCTGTCAACCACCTGCAAGGTACTTGTTTTATTATTATGCGTTTTTTGGGCAGTCGCTCCCTCTTCTGATTTTCTTGATGCCAACGGCCGTTGGACTTGCAAAATCAGTTTCCATCATTGCTGTTGTGATTTACGTGATGCCAACGGCCGTTGGACCTCCAAAAAAAGTTCTTGCCAATTTTTTTTGCGTTATTGATTATACGCCAGTTTTATCAGCCGTTGCATTACGACGTTTTTATCTTAACTTCATTGCTGTAATGCCAACGGCCGTTGGCGTTGTAAAATAAAATTGTACTCCGGCTGATGAATTAATCCGCCCCTGAAGGTACTAGGTTTACTTACATTGGTTGTGCCAGTTGTGCTTCACGTGCAGTTTTTTTCAATGGAGAAAGACAAGGACGTTTCGGTGTCGAACCAGGAGAGAGAGGCAGTTGAACGGGGGGCCAAAAAACTGCCAGCCGAAGTTGTTAGAGCGATTGAGAAATTTTGGGATTCAATTCCAGCCATGGTTGTGATGAAAAAAGATGATGTACAAGCTGAAGTGGACGAAATGCCGGCCTTAATTTCCGACGATGAAGGGGATGGTGTCAACTTTATTCAACCGGGAAACAAACGTAAACTGAAACGCAAAAAGTAGTGCGACCTAAGATGTTTTTAAATGTATATGCCAATTTAATGAAATCATTTTCTGAGGTTGTGAAGGACCTGACTGTTTTAAAAATGAATGATTACAATAAATTAGGCAAACACACTAATGGGAAAACGCGTTTTTTTGGCCGCGATGTAAATCTTTTTGTTCGTTTTTTCCCTGAAAAAGATGGCCGAGATCGCGAATGAGTCCGAGATCGTGAATGAAGTCTACGGAAGCGTCCTTCAAAACGTTTACAAACAAGTTCGCTTTCTGTCGCGTGTCATATTCGAGGAAGTTCGTGTCGCGCAGGAGAAGACAGGCCGCCACTTGGCCGTTTTATTGGCGTTTGATTCGTTCAGCCAAATGGAGAGGGTTATGTACGCCCAGCTAGCTGATATGAACTTCTGTATTCAAGAGGGTTTTTTCGTACCACAGATGGATCTAAGAGCGCCAATAGACCCAACGAGGGAGTTCCGCCTTTTGGTGTCGTTCATTACAAAGGGGCCAAAGATAGAGTTGGGGGAAGAGGAAGGGGCTCAGCTTGGGTGCACCTACGGGCGCGCATTTTACCCGAATGTTACGTCTTCCCTGCGCGTGAGGGCTGATGCGTGTGTAGGGGCAGAAGTACCCCTCAACATGAACTTTTTCTTGCTCTCTGACCCGATCGTGAGGGATGGGGCTCCCATGCGTGGTATGCGAAATTGCTCCAAGGAGGGGTGTGGGTGCGACACAGGCCCTCAGAAGTGGTGTAGAGGATGTAGGGATGCCAGATATTGCAGTGAGGAGTGCCAGCGTGCTGACTGGAGTAGGCATAAGGATAGATGCGAACGTCTGAGGCAAGCAAGGGAGGGGCTGGCAGGGGTGATAAGGGGGGTAAACAGGACGACCATACTGGATGGAACCGAGGTCGACTTCTCTGAGGTTGACTTCTCCTTCACCTTCTACTACGGTTCTTCCTCATAGAAAAACTGGAAATGTAGAGTAATAATTTGCTTTTGAGGCTGGAAAACTGGACGCATTTTGGGTTTGAAATTTGTGTATGTAGTCCTGATTTGTGTTGTAAAATGGTGTAATGGTGAATTCTCTTTTCACTTTGAAATTGGAATAAAATTGACCTGATTTGTGTTGTAAAATGGTGTAATAGTGAATTCTCCTTTCACTTTGAAATTGGAATAAAATTGACTTTCGTTTTCTCTCATGCGACTGTAGTGGGTTAAACAACAATTAGTGACCCAACGGCCGTTAGGGATTGGAAACCTCGCCTAACGTTTGCATATTTTCTTTCCGACAAAACCTCATTTTTTTTAAGGATGGACGTCGATGTATGTTATGTGCAGAGGGGACAAGTTTGACGTCGGGGCCGATAATGGAAGGGGATATCTCACTGCCGTGGGAAATTTGGACCGAAGTCGCAGCTTTTATGGAGGCGCCCGACGTAGCCCGCTTTGAAGCAGTTTGTAGAGGGGCTAGGGAAGCGGTGTCGGGGAGGTATGAACCCCAATTCAGCTTTAAGTTAATTTCTGGGTTCGTGGACGCATTCGGGGATGGTCCTCGTACATTGATAACTGAGTCTCTTTTCCGAGAATTGTATGGCGGGCAAGTAAAGTGTGCAAGCGCTGATATCACCCCCTACACACTCGTCACAAGGGGAATGTATTTTAAGGTATATTGTGAAGAAGTTGAGGAGGTGTTAGGACGCCAGCCAGCACCAGAGGGACATGCACGAGCAAGGACGATGGGAGGGTTGTTCAGGTCCGAGCGTGCTGAGAGGAGACGTGTGTTGGAGAGGAATTGGAGGGGGTGGACAGCTCGCTTACGCCAATTGGGAAAGGAAATGGATGACTTGTACGATAATTATGAACTATGGGGGTTAAGGAGCATTTTCTGGTTCTGCGATACTCCTTATGACCCGGATGAGGACATTTTTTTTCCTCCGGGGAGGAGAGCGCGTAGGGAGGCAGAATGGGTGAAGCTTTTGGAGGGGCTGCCTCTGGAGGGGGGAGGAATGGCATGTGCAGTTCTGATCATGGGATTTGATGAGAACGCAGACATGAAGGCCTTATTAGAGAGGAGGTGTAGGGAGGAGGATATGGCAAGCGTTTTGGTGGAGTTAGCTATGCAGGTCCTCAGCGGAACAATCTTCACACCGGATTATCTCAAGTTTTTTGGGGGGAAGAAGGCACGCTTGCTGTATTTGGCCGAGAGTAGTATGTACAAGTGGAAAGGGGACATGATGTTGTGTTTGGATGAGGATTCTGAAGAGGTTGAATGATGAAACATAAATTTCATTAATAAATTTTGAATTCTAATATTGAATGAAATTCGCCAATTTTTGCTGATGGGTAAGGCTGATGGCTAAAGCTGGATTTGATGATTTAATTATCTCTAATTCTGTCAACTGTCACATTTATATAAATTTGACATGAATTCGGCATTTTTTGGATTCCAACGGCCGTTGGACCTCAAAAAACATTTCTAGTGTGGTTAAAAAGTTGTGGGTATTGTTAAATGGAGTGACCAATGGTTGTGATTTATTTGATGCCAACGGCCGTTGGACCTTGACAAACATTGCTAGTGTAGCGCAACAGTGGTGGATAATTTGTTTAATGGAGGGGCCGTCGCATCTGCTTGTTATTTTTTTAGGCTGAACAGTCACTGAAAATGTCGACATTATTGCTCCACACCAGTAGGCCAGCCATCATGTTCCGCACACAAATCTGGCTCGACTCCGATCCCTGGCAGTGCTCTTCGCTTCGAACAGGTCCGGAACGAGTTTCTTGTGGGGTTGGAGCAATAAATAGTATTTTACCGGGAAGAGGCGTAATGCCAACGGGCGTTGGACCTGAACAATTGTGTGGTTAAATCAAGTGACAGAATATGAATGTGATTTATTTTACATTTAAAAACATATGTTATTTGGGAGGACAAGAAAGTTGGTTTTTGAGGTGTGTGTATCTTACGGTCGTTGATGGAGGAAACCTCTAACAATCCTGATGCTCTCGTGATCGTGTTTTGTTTATGTGATATCTGTCAAGGCATCAAGAAGGAGAGGAGTCGCCCGTTGCTGAGAAGCTGAGGACAACTGTACTGGAAAGGTATGTGGACAAGGACAACTGTGGGTGTGGGGGGAATAGCTTGGTGGACACCATTTCTGACTGGTCCGTAAGGCCTCTACCCGAAGGGGGTTGTGAGCCAACGGCCGTTGGAATTGGAAAAACATTATCATGTGCTTTTTATTCGTTTGATAGGGTGGCAAGCAGCCAGGATGTGTCTTTCATGCAGCTTAGTGGTGGCTATTTACCATTTTTCTCCTAGAAAGGCCTCCAAAAAAACTAGCTGAGCATAAAGATGGGCTTGACTGGTTCGTAAGGCATCCACCCTTCCCACAGGGGGGTTGTGAGCCAACGGCCGTTGGAATTGGAAAAACATTATCATGTGCATTTCATTCGTTTCATTGGGTGGCAAGTAGGCAGGATGTGTCTTTCATGCAGCTTAGTGTGGCTATTACCATTTTTCCTAGAAAGGCCTCCAAAAAAACTAGCTGAGCATAAAGATGGGTTGACTGGTTCGTAAGGCATCCACCCTTCCCAGGGGGGTTGTGAGCCAACGGCCGTTGGAATTGGAAAAACATTATCATGTGCATTTCATTCGTTTCATTGGGTGGCAATAAGGCAGGATGTGTCTTTCATGCAGCTTAGTGGTGGCTATTACCATTTTCTTCCAAGAAAGGCCTCCAAAAATCTAGCTGAGCATAAAGATGGGTTGACTGGTTCGTAAGGCATCCACCCTTCCCAGAGGGGGTTGTGAGCCAACGGCCGTTGGACTTGAAAAACATTATCATGTGCATTTCATTCCTTTGAGTGGGTTGGCAATCAGCCAGGATGTATCTTTCATTCAGCTTAGTGGTGGCTATTACCATTTTTCTTCCAAGAAAGGCCTCCAAAAATCTAGCTGAGCATAAAGATGGGCTTGACTGGTTCGTAAGGCATCCACCCTTCCCAGTGGGGGGTTGTGAGCCAACGGCCGTTGGACTTGAAAAACATTATCATGTGCATTTCATTCCTTTGAGTGGGTTGGCAATCAGCCAGGATGTATCTTTCATTCAGCTTAGTGGTGGCTATTACCATTTTTCTTCCAAGAAAGGCCTCCAAAAATCTAGCTGAGCATAAAGATGGGCTTGACTGGTTCGTAAGGCATCCACCCTTCCCAGGGGGGTTGTGAGCCAACGGCCGTTGGACTTGAAAAACATTATCATGTGCATTTCATTCCTTTGAGTGGGTGGCAATCAGCAGGATGTATCTTTCATTCAGCTTAGTGGTGGCTATTACCATTTTTCTTCCAAGAAAGGCCTCCAAAAATCTAGCTGAGCATAAAGATGTGGTTGAATGGTTCGTAAGGCATCCACCCTTCCCACAGGGGGTTGTGAGCCAACGGCCGTTGGACTTGAAAAAATTATCATGTGCATTTCATTCGTTTGAGTGGGTGGCAATAGCAGGATGTGTCTTTCATGCAGCTTAGTGGTGGCTATTACCATTTTTCTTCCAAGAAAGGCCTCCAAAAATCTAGCTGAGCATAAAGATGGGCTTGACTGGTTCGTAAGGCATCCACCCTTCCCACAGGGGGGTTGTGAGCCAACGGCCGTTGGACTTGAAAAACATTATCATGTGCATTTCATTCTTTCATTTGGTGGCAATAAGGCAGGATGTGTCTTTCATGCAGCTTAGTGGTGGCTATTACCATTGCTTCCAAGAAAGGCCTCCAAAAATCTAGCTGAGCATAAAGATGGGTTGACTGGTTCGTAAGGCATCCACCCTTCCCACAGGGGGGTTGTGAGCCAACGGCCGTTGGACTTGAAAAACATTACATGTGCATTTCATTCTTTCATTTGGTGGCAGTAAGGCAGGATGTGTCTTTTATGCAGCTTAGTGTGGCTATTACCATTGCTTCCAAGAAAGGCCTCCAAAAATCTAGCTGAGCATAAAGATGTGGTTGAATGGTTCGTAAGGCATCCACCCTTCCCACAGGGGGGTTGTGAGCCAACGGCCGTTAGACTTGAAAAACATTACTTACGTATTACGCACGTGCCAATTGGCGCAGGGGAGGGATGGCGGAGACGGGCGAGCTGGAATCTTCGACCCGCGCTGCGATTGCCTGCGTGGCAGCAAACGTACTTAACCGGGCTCGCGAGATCCACGGATGGGTACGGCAGCACGAGAAGCGCCTGGGTCGCCAGTTTGCGGTTTTGGTCGTGTATGACTCGTTCGCCTCAGTAGGACGACAGATTAATCTCCAGTTGCTGGACATGTACTTCGCCTTGGCTGGCGGATTCTACAAGCCCACGCCGGCGGATCGGGTTCCACTCAATCGAGACGTCGAGTTTCGACTTTTGGTGTCGTATGTCGGAAAGGTTGGGTGGGACCAGTGGGAGAAAGACCAGTGGGGGAAATTTCCAGACGCGAGTGAGGCGCAGCCGAGATTGACCGTATCGGCGAGAGTAGAGGGGGGGGGTTTGAAGGTTTCCATTTTACATTCGGGAATTCCGAGTCCGTGAAATTGACGTTTTCACGGATGATCGTTCTCCCGGGGGTGGGAGGGCCGATGCTGGGCTCGCTTCCAAAGTGTTGCTCGAATCAGGCGTGCTCTGTGATGGAGGGTGTCCACCGCAAGTGCGGGGTTGTCGAGACGTCCGGTATTGTGCTGCCGAATGCCAGCGTGCGGACTGGGAGGAACACAAGAAGTGGTGTAACAAGTATCGTGAGGCGAGAAAGTCTCTCAGCACTATGCACGGCGACGTTACAGACAGCTGGTCTGGTGTCAATTTGGCCGACTTGTAATTCGGATGGGGGGAAGTGCATTTCAAGTTCAAAGGTGAAATGTTCAAGG
>RPFO01000843.1:0-24244 GCA_009746045.1 Mesostigma viride
GGGGGTGCAGTGCACGTGACACGACCAAATCAAGACCTCCCGAGCCCTTAGTCGCACATCACAGTTGTTTTCACGGCAGGGACAGTACAAGAAGAAGGGGGTGCAGTGCACGTGACAACAACCAACATAAAGACCTCCCGAGCCCTTAGTCGACATCACAGTTGTTTCAAGGCAGGGACCGTACAAGAAGAAGGTGGTGCAGCGCACGTGACAACGACCAACATAAAGACGTCCCGAGCCCTTAGTCGCACATCGCAGTTGTTTCACGGCAGGGACCGTACAAGAGGAAGGTGGTGCAGTGCACGTGACAACGACCAACATAAAGACCTCCCGAGCCCTTAGTCGCAGATCACAGTTGTTTCACGGCAGGGACCGTACAAGAAGAAGGTGGTGCAGTGCACGTGACAACAACCAACATAAAGACCTCCCGAGCCCTTGGTCGCACATCACAGTTGTTTCACGGCAGGGACCGTACAAGAAGAAGGGGGTGCAGTGCACGTGACAACAACCAACATCAAGACCTCCCGAGCCCTTAGTCGCACATCGCAGTTGTTTCAAGGCAGGGACCGTACAAGAAGAAGGTGGTGCAGCGCACGTGACAACGACCAACATAAAGACGTCCCGAGCCCTTAGTCGCACATCGCAGTTGTTTCACGGCAGGGACCGTACAAGAGGAAGGTGGTGCAGTGCACGTGACAACGACCAACATAAAGACCTCCCGAGCCCTTAGTCGCAGATCACAGTTGTTTCACGGCAGGGACCGTACAAGAAGAAGGTGGTGCAGTGCACGTGACAACAACCAACATAAAGACTCCCGAGCCCTTGGTCGCACATCACAGTTGTTTCACGGCAGGGACCGTACAAGAAGAAGGGGGTGCAGTGCACGTGACAACAACCAACATCAAGACCTCCCGAGCCCTTAGTCGCACATCACAGTTGTTTCAAGGCAGGGACAGTACAAGGGGAAGGTAGTGCAGTGCATATGGCAACGACCAACAACAAAGACCTCCCGAGCCCTTAGTCGCACATCACAGTTGTTTCACTGCAGGGGACCGTACAAGAAGAAGATGGTGCAGTGCACGTGACATCAAACAACATAAAGACCTCCCGAGCCCTTAGTCGCACATCACAGTTGTTTCACGGCAGGGACCGTACAAGAAGAAGGGGGTGCAGTGCACGTGACAACGACCAACATCAAGACCTCCCGAGCCCTTAGTCGCACATCACAGTTGTTTCACGGCAGGGACCGTACAAGAGAAGGTGGTGCAGTGCACGTGACAACGACCAACATAAAGACCTCCCGAGCCCTTAGTCGCACATCACAGTTGTTTCAGGCAGGGACCGTACAAGAAGAAGGTGGTGCAGCGCACGTGACAACAACCAACATAAAGACCTCCCGAGCCCTTGGTCGCACATCACAGTTGTTTCACGGCAGGGACCGTACAAGAAGAAGGGGTGCAGTGCACGTGACAACGACCAACATAAAGACCTCCCGAGCCCTTAGTCGCACATCACAGTTGTTTCAGGCAGGGACCGTACAAGAAGAAGGTGGTGCAGTGCACGTGACAACAACCAACATAAAGACCTCCCGAGCCCTTGGTCGCACATCACAGTTGTTTCACGGCAGGGACGTACAAGAAGAAGGGGGTGCAGTGCACGTGACAACAACCAACATAAAGACCTCTCGAGCCCTTAGTCGCACATCACAGTTGTTTCAAGGCAGGGACGTACAAGAAGAAGGTGGTGCAGTGCACACGTGACAACGACCAACATAAAGACTCCCGAGCCCTTAGTCGCACATCACAGTTGTTTCACGGCAGGGACCGTACAAGAAGAAGGTGGTGCAGTGCACGTGACAACGACCAACATAAAGACCTCCCGAGCCCTTAGTCACACATCACAGTTGTTTCACGGCAGGGACCAAACAAGAAGAAGGTGGTGCAGTGCACGTGACAACGACCAACATAAAGACCTCACGAGCCCTTAGTCCACATCACAGTTGTTTCACGGCAGGGACGTACAAGAAGAAGGTGGTGCAGTGCACGTGACAACAACCAACATAAAGACCTCCCGAGCCCTTAGTCGCACATCGCAGTTGTTTCAGGCAGGGAACGAACAAGAAGAAGGTGGTGCAGTGCACGTGACAACGACCAACATAAAGACCTCCCGAGCCCTTAGTCGCACATCACAGTTGTTTCACGGCAGGGACCGTACAAGAAGAAGGGGGTGCAGTGCACGTGACAACGACCAACATAAAGACCTCCCGAGCCCTTGGTCGCACATCACAGTTGTTTCACGGCAGGGACCGTACAAGAAGAAGGGGGTGCAGTGCACGTGACAACGACCAACATAAAGACCTCCCGAGCCCTTGGTCGCACATCACAGTTGTTTCACGGCAGGGACCGTACAAGAGGAAGGTGGTGCAGTGCACGTGACAACGACCAACATAAAGACCTCCCGAGCCCTTAGTCGCACATCACAGTTGTTTTACGGCAGGGACCGTACAAGAAGAAGGTGGTGCAGTGCACGTGACAACGACCAACATAAAGACGTCCCGAGCCCTTAGTCCACATCACAGTTGTTTCAAGGCAGGGACAGTACAAGAAGAAGGGGATGCAGTGCACGTGACAACAACCAACATAAAGACCTCCCGAGCCCTTAGTCGCACATCACAGTTGTTTCAAGGCAGGGACAGTACAAGAAGGTGGTGCAGTGCACGTGACAACGACCAACATAAAGACCTCCCGAGCCCTTAGTCGCACATCACAGTTGTTTCACGGCAGGGACCGTACAAGAAGAAGGGGGTGCAGTGCACGTGACAAGGACCAACATAAACACCTCCCTAGCCCTTAGTCGCACATCACAGTTGTTTCAAGGCAGGGACAGTACAAGAAGAAGGTAGTGCAGTGCATATGACAACGACCAACATAAAGACCTCCCGAGCCCTTAGTCGCACATCACAGTTGTTTCACGGCAGGGACCGTACAAGAAGAAGATGGTGCAGTGCACGTGACAACAAACAACATAAAGACCTCACGAGCCCTTAGTCGCACATCACAGTTGTTTCAAGGCAGGGACAGTACAAGGGGAAGGTAGTGCAGTGCATATGGCAACGACCAACAACAAGACCTCCCGAGCCCTTAGTCGCACATCACAGTTGTTTCACTGCAGGGACCGTACAAGAAGAAGGGTGCAGTGCACGTGACAACAACCAACATAAAGACCTCCCGAGCCCTTAGTCGCACATCACAGTTGTTTCAAGGCAGGGACCGTACAAGAAGAAGGGGGTGCAGTGCACGTGACAACGACCAACATCAAGACCTCCCGAGCCCTTAGTCGCACATCACAGTTGTTTCACGGCAGGGACAGTACAAGAAGAAGGGGGTGCAGTGCACGTGACAACAACCAACATAAAGACCTCCCGAGCCCTTAGTCGCACATCACAGTTGTTTCAAGGCAGGGACCGTACAAGAAGAAGGTGGTGCAGCGCACGTGACAACGACCAACATAAAGACGTCCCGAGCCCTTAGTCGCACATCGCAGTTGTTTCACGGCAGGGACCGTACAAGAGGAAGGTGGTGCAGTGCACGTGACAACGACCAACATAAAGACCTCCCGAGCCCTTAGTCGCAGATCACAGTTGTTTCACGGCAGGGACCGTACAAGAAGAAGGTGGTGCAGTGCACGTGACAACAACCAACATAAAGACCTCCCGAGCCCTTGGTCGCACATCACAGTTGTTTCACGGCAGGGACCGTACAAGAAGAAGGGGGTGCAGTGCACGTGACAACAACCAACATCAAGACCTCCCGAGCCCTTAGTCGCACATCGCAGTTGTTTCAAGGCAGGGACCGTACAAGAAGAAGGTGGTGCAGCACACGTGACAACAACCAACATAAAGACCTCCCGAGCCCTTGGTCGCACATCGCAGTTGTTTCACGGCAGGGACAGTACAAGAAGAAGGGGGTGCAGTGCACGTGACAACAACCAACATAAAGACCTCACTAGCCCTTAGTCACACATCACAGTTGTTTCAAGGCAGGGACAGTACAAGGGAAGGTAGTGCAGTGCATATGGCAACGACCAACAACAAGACCTCCCGAGCCCTTAGTCGCACATCACAGTTGTTTCACTGCAGGGACCGTACAAGAAGGTGGTGGTGCAGTGCACGTGACATCAAACAACATCAAGACCTCCCGAGCCCTTAGTCGCACATCGCAGTTGTTTCACGGCGGGGACCGTACAAGAAGAAGGTGGTGCAGTGCACGTGACAACGACCAACACAAAGACCTCCCGAGCCCTTAGTCCATATCACAGTTGTTTCACGGCAGGGACCGTACAAGAAGAAGGTGGTGCAGTGCACGTGACAACAACCAACATAAAGACCTCCCGAGCCCTTCGTCGCACATCGCAGTTGTTTCAAGGCAGGGAAAGAACAAGAAGGTGGTGCAGTGCACGTGACCACGACCAACATAAAGACCTCCCGAGCCCTTAGTCGCAGATCACAGTTGTTTCACGGCAGGGACCGTACAAGAAGAAGGGGGTGCAGTGCACGTGACAACAACCAACATAAAGACCTCCCGAGCCCTTAGTCGCACATCGCAGTTGTTTCACGGCAGGGACCGTACAAGAGGAAGGTGGTGCAGTGCACGTGACAACGACCAACATAAAGACCTCCCGAGCCCTTAGTCGCAGATCACAGTTGTTTCACGGCAGGGACCGTACAAGAAGAAGGTGGTGCAGCGCACGTGACAACAACCAACATAAAGACCTCCCGAGCCCTTGGTCGCACATCACAGTTGTTTTCTGGCAGGGACCGTACAAGAAGAAGGGGGTGCAGCACACGTGACAACGACCAACATAAAGACGTCCCGAGCCCTAAGTCGCACATCACAGTTGTTTCAAGGCAGTGACAGTACAAGAAGAAGGTGATGCAGTGCACGTGACAAGGACCAACATAAAGACCTCCCGTGCCCTTAGTCGCACATCACAGTTGTTTCAAGGCAGTGACAGTACAAGAAGAAGGTGATGCAGTGCACGTGACAACGACCAACATAAAGACCTCCCGAGCCCTTAGTCGCACATCACAGTTGTTTCACGGCAGGGACCGTACAAGAAGAAGGTGGTGCAGTGCACGTGACAACAACCAACATAAAGACCTCCCGAGCCCTTGGTCGTACATCACAGTTGTTTCACGGCAGGGACAGTACAAGAAGAAGGGGGTGCAGTGCACGTGACAACGACCAACATAAAGACCTCCCGAGCCCTTGGTCGCACATCACAGTTGTTTCACGGCAGGGACCGTACAAGAGGAAGGTGGTGCAGTGCACGTGACCACGACCAACATAAAGACCTCCCGAGCCCTTAGTCGCAGATCACAGTTGTTTCACGGCAGGGACCGTACAAGAAGAAGGTGGTGCAGTGCACGTGACAACGACCAACATAAAGACCTCCCGAGCCCTTAGTCCATATCACAGTTGTTTCACGGCAGGGACCGTACAAGAAGAAGGTGGTGCAGTGCACGTGACAACAACCAACATAAAGACCTCCCGAGCCCTTCGTCGCACATCACAGTTGTTTCAAGGCAGGGAAAGAACAAGAAGGTGGTGCAGTGCACGTGACCACGACCAACATAAAGACCTCCCGAGCCCTTAGTCGCACATCACAGTTGTTTCACGGCAGGGACCGTACAAGAAGAAGGGGGTGCAGTGCACGTGACAACAACCAACATAAACACCTCACTAGCCCTTAGTCACACATCACAGTTGTTTCAAGGCAGGGACAGTACAAGGGAAGGTAGTGCAGTGCATATGGCAACGACCAACAACAAGACCTCCCGAGCCCTTAGTCGCACATCACAGTTGTTTCACTGCAGGGACCGTACAAGAAGAAGATGGTGCAGTGCACGTGACATCAAACAACATAAAGACCTCCCGAGCCCTTAGTCGCACATCACAGTTGTTTCAAGGCAGGGACAGTACAAGAAGAAGGTGTGCAGTGCACGTGACAACGACCAACAAAAGACCTCCCGAGCCCTTAGTCGCACATCACAGTTGTTTCACTGCAGGGACCGTACAAGAAGAAGGTGGTGCAGTGCACGTGACAACGACCAACATAAAGACCTCCCGAGCCCTTAGTCGCACATCACAGTTGTTTCACGGCAGGGACCGTACAAGAAGAAGGTGGTGCAGTGCACGTGACAAGGACCAACATAAAGACCTCCCGTGCCCTTAGTCGCACATCACAGTTGTTTCACGGCAGGGACAGTACAAGAAGAAGGTGATGCAGTGCACGTGACAACGACCAACATAAAGACCTCCCGAGCCCTTAGTCGCACATCACAGTTGTTTCACGGCAGGGACAGTACAAGAAGAAGGGGTGCAGTGCACGTGACAACAACCAACATAAAGACCTCACGAGCCCTTAGTCACACATCACAGTTGTTTCAAGGCAGGGACAGTACAAGGGGAAGGTAGTGCAGTGCATATGGCAACGACCAACAACAAGACCTCCCGAGCCCTTAGTCGCACATCACAGTTGTTTCTAGGCAGGGACCGTACAAGAAGAAGGGGGTGCAGTGCACGTGACAACAACCAACATCAAGACCTCCCGAGCCCTTAGTCGCACATCGCAGTTGTTTCAAGGCAGGGACCGTACAAGAAGAAGGGGGTGCAGTGCACGTGACAACGACCAACATCAAGACCTCCCGAGCCCTTAGTCGCACATCACAGTTGTTTCACGGCAGGGACAGTACAAGAAGAAGGGGGTGCAGTGCACGTGACAACAACCAACATAAAGACCTCCCGAGCCCTTAGTCGCACATCACAGTTGTTTCAAGGCAGGGACCGTACAAGAAGAAGGTGGTGCAGCGCACGTGACAACGACCAACATAAAGACGTCCCGAGCCCTTAGTCGCACATCGCAGTTGTTTCACGGCAGGGACCGTACAAGAGGAAGGTGGTGCAGTGCACGTGACAACGACCAACATAAAGACCTCCCGAGCCCTTAGTCGCAGATCACAGTTGTTTCACGGCAGGGACCGTACAAGAAGAAGGTGGTGCAGTGCACGTGACAACAACCAACATAAAGACCTCCCGAGCCCTTGGTCGCACATCACAGTTGTTTCACGGCAGGGACCGTACAAGAAGAAGGGGGTGCAGTGCACGTGACAACAACCAACATCAAGACCTCCCGAGCCCTTAGTCGCACATCGCAGTTGTTTCAAGGCAGGGACCGTACAAGAAGAAGGTGGTGCAGCACACGTGACAACAACCAACATAAAGACCTCCCGAGCCCTTGGTCGCACATCGCAGTTGTTTCACGGCAGGGACAGTACAAGAAGAAGGGGGTGCAGTGCACGTGACAACAACCAACATAAAGACCTCACTAGCCCTTAGTCACACATCACAGTTGTTTCAAGGCAGGGACAGTACAAGGGGAAGGTAGTGCAGTGCATATGGCAACGACCAACAACAAGACCTCCCGAGCCCTTAGTCGCACATCACAGTTGTTTCACTGCAGGGACCGTACAAGAAGAAGGTGGTGCAGTGCACGTGACATCAAACAACATCAAGACCTCCCGAGCCCTTAGTCGCACATCGCAGTTGTTTCACGGCGGGGACCGTACAAGAAGAAGGTGGTGCAGTGCACGTGACAACGACCAACACAAAGACCTCCCGAGCCCTTAGTCCATATCACAGTTGTTTCACGGCAGGGACCGTACAAGAAGAAGGTGGTGCAGTGCACGTGACAACAACCAACATAAAGACCTCCCGAGCCCTTCGTCGCACATCGCAGTTGTTTCAAGGCAGGGAAAGAACAAGAAGGTGGTGCAGTGCACGTGACCACGACCAACATAAAGACCTCCCGAGCCCTTAGTCGCAGATCACAGTTGTTTCACGGCAGGGACCGTACAAGAAGAAGGGGGTGCAGTGCACGTGACAACAACCAACATAAAGACCTCCCGAGCCCTTAGTCGCACATCGCAGTTGTTTCACGGCAGGGACCGTACAAGAGGAAGGTGGTGCAGTGCACGTGACAACGACCAACATAAAGACCTCCCGAGCCCTTAGTCGCAGATCACAGTTGTTTCACGGCAGGGACCGTACAAGAAGAAGGTGGTGCAGCGCACGTGACAACAACCAACATAAAGACCTCCCGAGCCCTTGGTCGCACATCACAGTTGTTTTCTGGCAGGGACCGTACAAGAAGAAGGGGTGCAGCACACGTGACAACGACCAACATAAAGACGTCCCGAGCCCTAAGTCGCACATCACAGTTGTTTCAAGGCAGTGACAGTACAAGAAGAAGGTGATGCAGTGCACGTGACAAGGACCAACATAAAGACCTCCCGTGCCCTTAGTCGCACATCACAGTTGTTTCAAGGCAGTGACAGTACAAGAAGAAGGTGATGCAGTGCACGTGACAACGACCAACATAAAGACCTCCCGAGCCCTTAGTCGCACATCACAGTTGTTTCACGGCAGGGACCGTACAAGAAGAAGGTGGTGCAGTGCACGTGACAAGGACCAACATAAAGACCTCCCGTGCCCTTAGTCGCACATCACAGTTGTTTCAAGGCAGTGACAGTACAAGAAGAAGGTGATGCAGTGCACGTGACAACGACCAACATAAAGACCTCCCGAGCCCTTGGTCGCACATCACAGTTGTTTCACGGCAGGGACAGTACCAGAAGAAGGGGTGCAGTGCACGTGACAACAACCAACATAAAGACCTCACTAGCCCTTAGTCACACATCACAGTTGTTTCAAGGCAGGGACAGTACAAGGGGAAGGTAGTGCAGTGCATATGGCAACGACCAACAACAAGACCTCCCGAGCCCTTAGTCGCACATCACAGTTGTTTCACTGCAGGGACCGTACAAGAAGAAGGGGGTGCAGTGCACGTGACAACAACCAACATCAAGACCTCCCGAGCCCTTAGTCGCACATCGCAGTTGTTTCAAGGCAGGGACCGTACAAGAAGAAGGGGGTGCAGTGCACGTGACAACAAACAACATAAAGACCTCCCGAGCCCTTAGTCGCACATCACAGTTGTTTCACGGCGGGGACCGTACAAGAAGAAGGGGGTGCAGTGCACGTGACAACGACCAACATAAAGACCTCCCGAGCCCTTAGTCACACATCACAGTTGTTTCTAGGCAGGGACCGTACAAGAAGAAGGTGGTGCAGTGCACGTGACAACGACCAACATAAAGACCTCACGAGCCCTTCGTCGCACATCACAGTTCTTTCATGGCAGGGACCGTACAAGAAGAAGGTGGTGCAGCGCATGTGACAACGACCAACATAAAGACCTCACGAGCCCTTAGTCGCACATCGCAGTTGTTTCAAGGCAGGGACCGTACAAGAAGAAGGGGGTGCAGCACACGTGACAACGACCAACATAAAGACCTCACGAGCCCTTAGTCGCACTCGCAGTTGTTTCTAGGCAGGGACCGTACAAGAGGAAGGTGGTGCAGTGCAAGTGACAACAACCAACATAAACACCTCACGAGCCCTTAGTCACACATCACAGTTGTTTCAAGGCAGGGACCAAACAAGAAGAAGGTGGTGCAGTGCACGTGACAACGACCAACATAAAGACCTCCCGAGCCCTTGGTCGCACATCACAGTTGTTTCACGGCAGGGACCGTACAAGAAGAAGGGGGTGCAGCACACGTGACAACGACCAACATTAAGACCTCACGAGCCCTTAGTCGCACTTCGCAGTTGTTTCTAGGCAGGGACCGTACAAGAGGAAGGTGGTGCAGTGCAAGTGACAACAACCAACATAAAGACCTCCCGAGCCCTTGGTCACACATCGCAGTTGTTTCACGGCAGGGACCGTACAAGAAGAAGGGGGTGCAGTGCATGTGCCACGACCAACATAAAGACCTCCCGAGCCCTTGGTCGCACATCACAGTTGTTTCAGGCAGGGACCGTACAAGAAGAAGGTGGTGCAGCACACGTGACAACGACCAACATAAAGACCTCCCGAGCCCTTGGTCGCACATCACAGTTGTTTCAAGGCAGGGACCGTACAAGAAGAAGGTGGTGCAGTGCACATGACAACAACCAACATAAAGACCTCCCGAGCCCTTAGTCGCACATCACAGTTGTTTCACGGCGGGGACCGTACAAAAAGAAGGGGGTGCAGTGCACGTGACAACGACCAACATAAAGACCTCCCGAGCCCTTAGTCGCACATCACAGTTGTTTCACGGCAGGGACAGTACCAGAAGAAGGGGTGCAGTGCACGTGACAACAACCAACATAAAGACCTCACTAGCCCTTAGTCACACATCACAGTTGTTTCAAGGCAGGGACAGTACAAGGGGAAGGTAGTGCAGTGCATATGGCAACGACCAACAAAAGACCTCCCGAGCCCTTAGTCGCACATCACAGTTGTTTCACTGCAGGGACCGTACAAGAAGAAGGGGGTGCAGTGCACGTGACATCAAACAACATAAAGACCTCCCGAGCCCTTAGTCGCACATCACAGTTGTTTCACGGCGGGGACCGTACAAGAAGAAGGGGGTGCAGTGCACGTGACAACGACCAACATAAAGACCTCCCGAGCCCTTAGTCACACATCACAGTTGTTTCTAGGCAGGGACCGTACAAGAAGAAGGTGGTGCAGTGCACGTGACAACGACCAACATAAAGACCTCACGAGCCCTTAGTCGCACATCACAGTTCTTTCATGGCAGGGACCGTACAAGAGGAAGGTGGTGCAGTGCACGTGACAACGACCAACATAAAGACCTCCCGAGCCCTTAGTCGCAGATCACAGTTGTTTCACGGCAGGGACCGTACAAGAAGAAGGTGGTGCAGCGCACGTGACAACAACCAACATAAAGACCTCCCGAGCCCTTGGTCGCACATCACAGTTGTTTTCTGGCAGGGACCGTACAAGAAGAAGGGGTGCAGTGCACGTGACAACAACCAACATAAAGACCTCACTAGCCCTTAGTCACACATCACAGTTGTTTCAAGGCAGGGACAGTACAAGGGGAAGGTAGTGCAGTGCATATGGCAACGACCAACAACAAGACCTCCCGAGCCCTTAGTCGCACATCACAGTTGTTTCACTGCAGGGACCGTACAAGAAGAAGGGGGTGCAGTGCACGTGACATCAAACAACATAAAGACCTCCCGAGCCCTTAGTCGCACATCACAGTTGTTTCACGGCGGGGACCGTACAAGAAGAAGGGGGTGCAGTGCACGTGACAACGACCAACATAAAGACCTCCCGAGCCCTTAGTCACACATCACAGTTGTTTCTAGGCAGGGACCGTACAAGAAGAAGGTGGTGCAGTGCACGTGACAACGACCAACATAAAGACCTCACGAGCCCTTAGTCGCACATCACAGTTCTTTCATGGCAGGGACCGTACAAGAAGAAGGTGGTGCAGCGCATGTGACAACGACCAACATAAAGACCTCACGAGCCCTTAGTCGCACATCGCAGTTGTTTCAAGGCAGGGACCGTACAAGAAGAAGGGGGTGCAGCACACGTGACAACGACCAACATAAAGACCTCACGAGCCCTTAGTCGCACTTCGCAGTTGTTTCTAGGCAGGGACCGTACAAGAGGAAGGTGGTGCAGTGCAAGTGACAACAACCAACATAAACACCTCACAAGCCCTTAGTCACACATCACAGTTGTTTCAAGGCAGGGACCAAACAAGAAGAAGGGGTGCAGTGCACGTGACAACGACCAACATAAAGACCTCCCGAGCCCTTGGTCGCACATCACAGTTGTTTCACGGCAGGGACCGTACAAGAAGAAGGGGGTGCAGCACACGTGACAACGACCAACATTAAGACCTCACGAGCCCTTAGTCGCACTTCGCAGTTGTTTCTAGGCAGGGACCGTACAAGAGGAAGGTGGTGCAGTGCAAGTGACAACAACCAACATAAAGACCTCCCGAGCCCTTGGTCACACATCGCAGTTGTTTCACGGCAGGGACCGTACAAGAAGAAGGGGGTGCAGTGCATGTGCCCACGACCAACATAAAGACCTCCCGAGCCCTTGGTCGCACATCACAGTTGTTTCAAGGCAGGGACCGTACAAGAAGAAGGGGGTGCAGCACACGTGACAACGACCAACATAAAGACCTCACGAGCCCTTAGTCGCACTTCGCAGTTGTTTCTAGGCAGGGACCGTACAAGAGGAAGGTGGTGCAGTGCAAGTGACAACAACCAACATAAACACCTCACAAGCCCTTAGTCACACATCACAGTTGTTTCAAGGCAGGGACCAAACAAGAAGAAGGGGGTGCAGTGCACGTGACAACGACCAACATAAAGACCTCCCGAGCCCTTGGTCGCACATCACAGTTGTTTCACGGCAGGGACCGTACAAGAAGAAGGGGTGCAGCACACGTGACAACGACCAACATTAAGACCTCACGAGCCCTTAGTCGCACTTCGCAGTTGTTTCTAGGCAGGGACCGTACAAGAGGAAGGTGGTGCAGTGCAAGTGACAACAACCAACATAAAGACCTCCCGAGCCCTTGGTCACACATCGCAGTTGTTTCACGGCAGGGACCGTACAAGAAGAAGGGGGTGCAGTGCATGTGCCCACGACCAACATAAAGACCTCCCGAGCCCTTGGTCGCACATCACAGTTGTTTCAAGGCAGGGACCGTACAAGAAGAAGGTGGTGCAGCACACGTGACAACGACCAACATAAAGACCTCCCGAGCCCTTGGTCGCACATCACAGTTGTTTCAAGGCAGGGACCGTACAAGAAGAAGGTGGTGCAGTGCACATGACAACAACCAACATAAAGACCTCCCGAGCCCTTAGTCGCACATCACAGTGGTTTCACGGCGGGGACCGTACAAAAGAAGGGGGTGCAGTGCACGTGACAACGACCAACATAAAGACCTCCCGAGCCCTTAGTCGCACATCACAGTTGTTTCACGGCAGGGACAGTACCAGAAGAAGGGGTGCAGTGCACGTGACAACAACCAACATAAAGACCTCACTAGCCCTTAGTCACACATCACAGTTGTTTCAAGGCAGGGACAGTACAAGGGGAAGGTAGTGCAGTGCATATGGCAACGACCAACAACAAGACCTCCCGAGCCCTTAGTCGCACATCACAGTTGTTTCACTGCAGGGACCGTACAAGAAGAAGGGGGTGCAGTGCACGTGACATCAACAACATAAAGACCTCCCGAGCCCTTAGTCGCACATCACAGTTGTTTCACGGCGGGGACCGTACAAGAAGAACGGGGTGCAGTGCACGTGACAACGACCAACATAAAGACCTCGCGAGCCCTTAGTCACACATCACAGTTGTTTCTAGGCAGGGACCGTACAAGAAGAAGGTGGTGCAGTGCACGTGACAACGACCAACATAAAGACCTCACGAGCCCTTAGTCGCACATCACAGTTCTTTCATGGCAGGGACCGTACAAGAGGAAGGTGGTGCAGTGCACGTGACAACGACCAACATAAAGACCTCCCGAGCCCTTAGTCGCAGATCACAGTTGTTTCACGGCAGGGACCGTACAAGAAGAAGGTGGTGCAGCGCACGTGACAACAACCAACATAAAGACCTCCCGAGCCCTTG
This sequence comes from Mesostigma viride, assembly GCA_009746045.1. Classification (NCBI taxonomy): domain Eukaryota; kingdom Viridiplantae; phylum Streptophyta; class Mesostigmatophyceae; order Mesostigmatales; family Mesostigmataceae; genus Mesostigma; species Mesostigma viride. Next base: position 13,588 of record RPFO01000843.1, read on the forward strand.
GTCGCACATCACAGTTGTTTTCTGGCAGGGACCGTACAAGAAGAAGGGGTGCAGTGCACGTGACAACAACCAACATAAAGACCTCACTAGCCCTTAGTCACACATCACAGTTGTTTCAAGGCAGGGACAGTACAAGGGGAAGGTAGTGCAGTGCATATGGCAACGACCAACAACAAGACCTCCCGAGCCCTTAGTCGCACATCACAGTTGTTTCACTGCAGGGACCGTACAAGAAGAAGGGGGTGCAGTGCACGTGACATCAAACAACATAAAGACCTCCCGAGCCCTTAGTCGCACATCACAGTTGTTTCACGGCGGGGACCGTACAAGAAGAAGGGGGTGCAGTGCACGTGACAACGACCAACATAAAGACCTCCCGAGCCCTTAGTCACACATCACAGTTGTTTCTAGGCAGGGACCGTACAAGAAGAAGGTGGTGCAGTGCACGTGACAACGACCAACATAAAGACCTCACGAGCCCTTAGTCGCACATCACAGTTCTTTCATGGCAGGGACCGTACAAGAAGAAGGTGGTGCAGCGCATGTGACAACGACCAACATAAAGACCTCACGAGCCCTTAGTCGCACATCGCAGTTGTTTCAAGGCAGGGACCGTACAAGAAGAAGGGGGTGCAGCACACGTGACAACGACCAACATAAAGACCTCACGAGCCCTTAGTCGCACTTCGCAGTTGTTTCTAGGCAGGGACCGTACAAGAGGAAGGTGGTGCAGTGCAAGTGACAACAACCAACATAAACAACTCACAAGCCCTTAGTCACACATCACAGTTGTTTCAAGGCAGGGACCAAACAAGAAGAAGGGGGTGCAGTGCACGTGACAACGACCAACATAAAGACCTCCCGAGCCCTTGGTCGCACATCACAGTTGTTTCACGGCAGGGACCGTACAAGAAGAAGGGGGTGCAGCACACGTGACAACGACCAACATTAAGACCTCACGAGCCCTTAGTCGCACTTCGCAGTTGTTTCTAGGCAGGGACCGTACAAGAGGAAGGTGGTGCAGTGCAAGTGACAACAACCAACATAAAGACCTCCCGAGCCCTTGGTCACACATCGCAGTTGTTTCACGGCAGGGACCGTACAAGAAGAAGGGGGTGCAGTGCATGTGCCCACGACCAACATAAAGACCTCCCGAGCCCTTGGTCGCACATCACAGTTGTTTCAAGGCAGGGACCGTACAAGAAGAAGGTGGTGCAGCACACGTGACAACGACCAACATAAAGACCTCCCGAGCCCTTGGTCGCACATCACAGTTGTTTCAAGGCAGGGACCGTACAAGAAGAAGGTGGTGCAGTGCACATGACAACAACCAACATAAAGACCTCCCGAGCCCTTAGTCGCACATCACAGTTGTTTCACGGCGGGGACCGTACAAAAAGAAGGGGTGCAGTGCACGTGACAACGACCAACATAAAGACCTCCCGAGCCCTTAGTCGCACATCACAGTTGTTTCACGGCAGGGACAGTACCAGAAGAAGGGGTGCAGTGCACGTGACAACAACCAACATAAAGACCTCACTAGCCCTTAGTCACACATCACAGTTGTTTCAAGGCAGGGACAGTACAAGGGGAAGGTAGTGCAGTGCATATGGCAACGACCAACAACAAGACCTCCCGAGCCCTTAGTCGCACATCACAGTTGTTTCACTGCAGGGACCGTACAAGAAGAAGGGGGTGCAGTGCACGTGACATCAAACAACATAAAGACCTCCCGAGCCCTTAGTCGCACATCACAGTTGTTTCACGGCGGGGACCGTACAAGAAGAAGGGGGTGCAGCGCACGTGACAACAACCAACATAAAGACCTCCCGAGCCCTTAGTCACACATCACAGTTGTTTCTAGGCAGGGACCGTACAAGAAGAAGGTGGTGCAGTGCACGTGACAACGACCAACATAAAGACCTCACGAGCCCTTAGTCGCACATCACAGTTCTTTCATGGCAGGGACCGTACAAGAAGAAGGTGGTGCAGTGCACGTGACAACGACCAACATAAAGACCTCCCGAGCCCTTAGTCGCACATCACAGTTGTTTCACGGCAGGGACCGTACAAGAAGAAGGGGGTGCAGTGCACGTGACATCAAACAACATAAAGACCTCCCGAGCCCTTAGTCGCACATCACAGTTGTTTCACGGCAGGGACCGTACAAGAAGAAGGGGGTGCAGTGCACGTGACAACAACCAACATAAAGACCTCCCGAGCCCTTAGTCACACATCACAGTTGTTTCTAGGCAGGGACCGTACAAGAAGAAGGTGGTGCAGTGCACGTGACAACGACCAACATAAAGACCTCCCGAGCCCTTAGTCGCACATCACAGTTGTTTCATGGCAGGGACCGTACAAGAAGAAGGTGGTGCAGCGCACGTGACAACGACCAACATAAAGACCTCCCGAGCCCTTAGTCGCACATCACAGTTGTTTCACTGCAGGGACCGTACAAGAAGAAGGGGGTGCAGTGCACGTGACATCAACCAACATAAAGACCTCCGAGCCCTTAGTCGCACATCACAGTTGTTTCACTGCAGGGACCGTACAAGAAGAAGGTGGTGCAGTGCACGTGACAACAACCAACATAAAGACCTCCCGAGCCCTTAGTCGCACATCACAGTTGTTTCACGGCAGGGACCGTACAAGAAGAAGGGGGTGCAGCGCACGTGACAACAACCAACATAAAGACCTCCCGAGCCCTTAGTCGCACATCACAGTTGTTTCTAGGCAGGGACCGTACAAGAAGAAGGTGGTGCAGTGCACGTGACAACGACCAACATAAAGACCTCACGAGCCCTTAGTCGCACATCACAGTTGTTTCATGGCAGGGACCGTACAAGAAGAAGGTGGTGCAGTGCATGTGACAACGACCAACATAAAGACCTCCCGAGCCCTTAGTCGCACATCACAGTTGTTTCACTGCAGGGACCGTACAAGAAGAAGGGGGTGCAGTGCACGTGACATCAAACAACATAAAGACCTCCCGAGCCCTTAGTCGCACATCACAGTTGTTTCACGGCGGGGACCGTACAAGAAGAAGGGGGTGCAGTGCACGTGACAACGACCAACATAAAGACCTCCGAGCCCTTAGTCACACATCACAGTTGTTTCTAGGCAGGGACCGTACAAGAAGAAGGTGGTGCAGTGCACGTGACAACGACCAACATAAAGACCTCACGAGCCCTTAGTCGCACATCACAGTTCTTTCATGGCAGGGACCGTACAAGAAGAAGGTGGTGCAGCGCATGTGACAACGACCAACATAAAGACCTCACGAGCCCTTAGTCGCACATCGCAGTTGTTTCAAGGCAGGGACCGTACAAGAAGAAGGGGGTGCAGCACACGTGACAACGACCAACATAAAGACCTCACGAGCCCTTAGTCGCACTTCGCAGTTGTTTCTAGGCAGGGACCGTACAAGAGGAAGGTGGTGCAGTGCAAGTGACAACAACCAACATAAACACCTCACAAGCCCTTAGTCACACATCACAGTTGTTTCAAGGCAGGGACCAAACAAGAAGAAGGGGGTGCAGTGCACGTGACAACGACCAACATAAAGACCTCCCGAGCCCTTGGTCGCACATCACAGTTGTTTCACGGCAGGGACCGTACAAGAAGAAGGGGGTGCAGCACACGTGACAACGACCAACATTAAGACCTCACGAGCCCTTAGTCGCACTTCGCAGTTGTTTCTAGGCAGGGACCGTACAAGAGGAAGGTGGTGCAGTGCAAGTGACAACAACCAACATGAGGACCTCCCGAGCCCTTGGTCACACATCGCAGTTGTTTCACGGCAGGGACCGTACAAGAAGAAGGGGGTGCAGTGCATGTGCCCACGACCAACATAAAGACCTCCCGAGCCCTTGGTCGCACATCACAGTTGTTTCAAGGCAGGGACCGTACAAGAAGAAGGGGGTGCAGCACACGTGACAACGACCAACATAAAGACCTCACGAGCCCTTAGTCGCACATCGCAGTTGTTTCTAGGCAGGGACCGTACAAGAGGAAGGTGGTGCAGTGCAAGTGACAACAACCAACATAAACACCTCACAAGCCCTTAGTCACACATCACAGTTGTTTCAAGGCAGGGACCAAACAAGAAGAAGGGGGTGCAGTGCACGTGACAACGACCAACATAAAGACCTCCCGAGCCCTTGGTCGCACATCACAGTTGTTTCACGGCAGGGACAGTACAAGAAGAAGGGGTGCAGCACACGTGACAACGACCAACATTAAGACCTCACGAGCCCTTAGTCGCACTTCGCAGTTGTTTCTAGGCAGGGACCGTACAAGAGGAAGGTGGTGCAGTGCAAGTGACAACAACCAACATAAAGACCTCCCGAGCCCTTGGTCACACATCGCAGTTGTTTCACGGCAGGGACCGTACAAGAAGAAGGGGGTGCAGTGCACGTGACAACGACCAACATAAAGACCTCCCGAGCCCTTAGTCGCACATCACAGTTGTTTCACGGCAGGGACCGTACAAGAAGAAGGGGTGCAGTGCACGTGACAACGACCAACATAAAGACCTCGCGAGCCCTTAGTCACACATCACAGTTGTTTCAAGGCAGGGACCGTACAAGAAGAAGGTGGTGCAGTGCACGTGACAACGACCAACATAAAGACCTCACGAGCCCTTAGTCGCACATCACAGTTCTTTCATGGCAGGGACCGTACAAGAGGAAGGTGGTGCAGTGCACGTGACAACGACCAACATAAAGACCTCCCGAGCCCTTAGTCGCAGATCACAGTTGTTTCACGGCAGGGACCGTACAAGAAGAAGGTGGTGCAGCGCACGTGACAACAACCAACATAAAGACCTCCCTAGCCCTTGGTCGCACATCACAGTTGTTTCTGGCAGGGACCGTACAAGAAGAAGGGGTGCAGTGCACGTGACAACAACCAACATAAAGACCTCACTAGCCCTTAGTCACACATCACAGTTGTTTCAAGGCAGGGACAGTACAAGGGGAAGGTAGTGCAGTGCATATGGCAACGACCAACAACAAAGACCTCCCGAGCCCTTAGTCGCACATCACAGTTGTTTCACTGCAGGGACCGTACAAGAAGAAGGGGGTGCAGTGCACGTGACATCAAACAACATAAAGACCTCCCGAGCCCTTAGTCGCACATCACAGTTGTTTCACGGCGGGGACCGTACAAGAAGAAGGGGTGCAGTGCACGTGACAACGACCAACATAAAGACCTCCCGAGCCCTTAGTCACACATCACAGTTGTTTCTAGGCAGGGACCGTACAAGAAGAAGGTGGTGCAGTGCACGTGACAACGACCAACATAAAGACCTCACGAGCCCTTAGTCGCACATCACAGTTCTTTCATGGCAGGGACCGTACAAGAAGAAGGTGGTGCAGCGCATGTGACAACGACCAACATAAAGACCTCACGAGCCCTTAGTCGCACATCGCAGTTGTTTCAATGCAGGGACCGTACAAGAAGAAGGGGTGCAGCACACGTGACAACGACCAACATAAAGACCTCACGAGCCCTTAGTCGCACTTCGCAGTTGTTTCTAGGCAGGGACCGTACAAGAGGAAGGTGGTGCAGTGCAAGTGACAACAACCAACATAAACACCTCACAAGCCCTTAGTCACACATCACAGTTGTTTCAAGGCAGGGACCAAACAAGAAGAAGGGGGTGCAGTGCACGTGACATCGACCAACATAAAGACCTCCCGAGCCCTTGGTCGCACATCACAGTTGTTTCACGGCAGGGACCGTACAAGAAGAAGGGGGTGCAGCACACGTGACAACGACCAACATTAAGACCTCACGAGCCCTTAGTCGCACTTCGCAGTTGTTTCTAGGCAGGGACCGTACAAGAGGAAGGTGGTGCAGTGCAAGTGACAACAACCAACATAAAGACCTCCCGAGCCCTTGGTCACACATCGCAGTTGTTTCACGGCAGGGACCGTACAAGAAGAAGGGGGTGCAGTGCATGTGCCCACGACCAACATAAAGACCTCCCGAGCCCTTGGTCGCACATCACAGTTGTTTCAAGGCAGGGACCGTACAAGAAGAAGGTGGTGCAGCACACGTGACAACGACCAACATAAAGACCTCCCGAGCCCTTGGTCGCACATCACAGTTGTTTCAAGGCAGGGACCGTACAAGAAGAAGGTGGTGCAGTGCACATGACAACAACCAACATAAAGACCTCCCGAGCCCTTAGTCGCACATCACAGTTGTTTCACGGCGGGGACCGTACAAAAAGAAGGGGGTGCAGTGCACGTGACAACGACCAACATAAAGACCTCCCGAGCCCTTAGTCGCACATCACAGTTGTTTCACGGCAGGGACAGTACAAGAAGAAGGGGTGCAGTGCACGTGACAACAACCAACATAAAGACCTCACTAGCCCTTAGTCACACTCACAGTTGTTTCAAGGCAGGGACAGTACAAGGGGAAGGTAGTGCAGTGCATATGGCAACGACCAACAACAAGACCTCCCGAGCCCTTAGTCGCACATCACAGTTGTTTCACTGCAGGGACCGTACAAGAAGAAGGGGGTGCAGTGCACGTGACACAACAACATAAAGACCTCCCGAGCCCTTAGTCGCACATCACAGTTGTTTCACGGCGGGGACCGTACAAGAAGAAGGGGGTGCAGCGCACGTGACAACAACCAACATAAAGACCTCCCGAGCCCTTAGTCACACATCACAGTTGTTTCTAGGCAGGGACCGTACAAGAAGAAGGTGGTGCAGTGCACGTGACAACGACCAACATAAAGACCTCACGAGCCCTTAGTCGCACATCACAGTTCTTTCATGGCAGGGACCGTACAAGAAGAAGGTGGTGCAGCGCATGTGACAACGACCAACATAAAGACCTCCCGAGCCCTTAGTCGCACATCACAGTTGTTTCACTGCAGGGACCGTACAAGAAGAAGGGGGTGCAGTGCACGTGACATCAAACAACATAAAGACCTCCCGAGCCCTTAGTCGCACATCACAGTTGTTTCACGGCGGGGACCGTACAAGAAGAAGGGGGTGCAGTGCACGTGACAACGACCAACATAAAGACCTCCCGAGCCCTTAGTCACACATCACAGTTGTTTCTAGGCAGGGACCGTACAAGAAGAAGGTGGTGCAGTGCACGTGACAACGACCAACATAAAGACCTCACGAGCCCTTAGTCGCACATCACAGTTCTTTCATGGCAGGGACCGTACAAGAAGAAGGTGGTGCAGCACATGTGACAACGACCAACATAAAGACCTCACGAGCCCTTAGTCGCACATCACAGTTGTTTCAAGGCAGGGACCGTACAAGAAGAAGGGGGTGCAGCACACGTGACAACGACCAACATAAAGACCTCACGAGCCCTTAGTCGCACTTCGCAGTTGTTTCTAGGCAGGGACCGTACAAGAGGAAGGTGGTGCAGTGCAAGTGACAACAACCAACATAAACACCTCACAAGCCCTGAGTCACACATCACAGTTGTTTCAAGGCAGGGACCAAACAAGAAGAAGGGGTGCAGTGCACGTGACAACGACCAACATAAAGACCTCCCGAGCCCTTGGTCGCACATCACAGTTGTTTCACGGCAGGGACCGTACAAGAAGAAGGGGGTGCAGCACACGTGACAACGACCAACATTAAGACCTCACGAGCCCTTAGTCGCACTTCGCAGTTGTTTCTAGGCAGGGACCGTACAAGAGGAAGGTGGTGCAGTGCAAGTGACAACAACCAACATAAAGACCTCCCGAGCCCTTGGTCACACATCGCAGTTGTTTCACGGCAGGGACCGTACAAGAAGAAGGGGGTGCAGCACACGTGACAACGACCAACATAAAGACCTCACGAGCCCTTAGTCGCACTTCGCAGTTGTTTCTAGGCAGGGACCGTACAAGAGGAAGGTGGTGCAGTGCAAGTGACAACAACCAACATAAAGACCTCACGAGCCCTTAGTCACACATCACAGTTGTTTCAAGGCAGGGACCAAACAAGAAGAAGGGGGTGCAGTGCACGTGACAACGACCAACATAAAGACCTCCCGAGCCCTTGGTCGCACATCACAGTTGTTTCACGGCAGGGACCGTACAAGAAGAAGGGGGTGCAGCACACGTGACAACGACCAACATTAAGACCTCACGAGCCCTTAGTCGCACTTCGCAGTTGTTTCTAGGCAGGGACCGTACAAGAGGAAGGTGGTGCAGTGCAAGTGACAACAACCAACATAAAGACCTCCCGAGCCCTTGGTCACACATCGCAGTTGTTTCACGGCAGGGACCGTACAAGAAGAAGGGGGTGCAGTGCATGTGCCCACGACCAACATAAAGACCTCCCGAGCCCTTGGTCGCACATCACAGTTGTTTCAAGGCAGGGACCGTACAAGAAGAAGGTGGTGCAGCACACGTGACAACGACCAACATAAAGACCTCCCGAGCCCTTGGTCGCACATCACAGTTGTTTCAAGGCAGGGACCGTACAAGAAGAAGGTGGTGCAGTGCACATGACAACAACCAACATAAAGACCTCCCGAGCCCTTAGTCGCACATCACAGTGGTTTCACGGCGGGGACCGTACAAAAAGAAGGGGTGCAGTGCACGTGACAACGACCAACATAAAGACCTCCCGAGCCCTTAGTCGCACATCACAGTTGTTTCACGGCAGGGACAGTACCAGAAGAAGGGGTGCAGTGCACGTGACAACAACCAACATAAAGACCTCACTAGCCCTTAGTCACACATCACAGTTGTTTCAAGGCAGGGACAGTACAAGGGGAAGGTAGTGCAGTGCATATGGCAACGACCAACAACAAGACCTCCCGAGCCCTTAGTCGCACATCACAGTTGTTTCACTGCAGGGACCGTACAAGAAGAAGGGGGTGCAGTGCACGTGACAACGACCAACATAAAGACCTCCCGAGCCCTTAGTCGCACATCACAGTTGTTTCACGGCAGGGACAGTACCAGAAGAAGGGGTGCAGTGCACGTGACAACAACCAACATAAAGACCTCACTAGCCCTTAGTCACACATCACAGTTGTTTCAAGGCAGGGACAGTACAAGGGAAGGTAGTGCAGTGCATATGGCAACGACCAACAACAAGACCTCCCGAGCCCTTAGTCGCACATCACAGTTGTTTCACTGCAGGGACCGTACAAGAAGAAGGGGGTGCAGTGCACGTGACATCAAACAACATAAAGACCTCCCGAGCCCTTAGTCGCACATCACAGTTGTTTCACGGCGGGGACCGTACAAGAAGAAGGGGGTGCAGTGCACGTGACAACGACCAACATAAAGACCTCGCGAGCCCTTAGTCACACATCACAGTTGTTTCTAGGCAGGGACCGTACAAGAAGAAGGTGGTGCAGTGCACGTGACAACGACCAACATAAAGACCTCACGAGCCCTTAGTCGCACATCACAGTTCTTTCATGGCAGGGACCGTACAAGAGGAAGGTGGTGCAGTGCACGTGACAACGACCAACATAAAGACCTCCCGAGCCCTTAGTCGCAGATCAACAGTTGTTTCACGGCAGGGACCGTACAAGAAGAAGGTGGTGCAGCGCACGTGACAACAACCAACATAAAGACCTCCCGAGCCCTTGGTCGCACATCACAGTTGTTTTCTGGCAGGGACCGTACAAGAAGAAGGGGTGCAGTGCACGTGACAACAACCAACATAAAGACCTCACTAGCCCTTAGTCACACATCACAGTTGTTTCAAGGCAGGGACAGTACAAGGGGAAGGTAGTGCAGTGCATATGGCAACGACCAACAACAAGACCTCCCGAGCCCTTAGTCGCACATCACAGTTGTTTCACTGCAGGGACCGTACAAGAAGAAGGGGGTGCAGTGCACGTGACATCAAACAACATAAAGACCTCCCGAGCCCTTAGTCGCACATCACAGTTGTTTCACGGCGGGGACCGTACAAGAAGAAGGGGGTGCAGTGCACGTGACAACGACCAACATAAAGACCTCCCGAGCCCTTAGTCACACATCACAGTTGTTTCTAGGCAGGACCGTACAAGAAGAAGGTGGTGCAGTGCACGTGACAACGACCAACATAAAGACCTCACGAGCCCTTAGTCGCACATCACAGTTCTTTCATGGCAGGGACCGTACAAGAAGAAGGTGTGCAGCGCATGTGACAACGACCAACATAAAGACCTCACGAGCCCTTAGTCGCACATCGCAGTTTGTTCAAGGCAGGGACCGTACAAGAAGAAGGGGTGCAGCACACGTGACAACGACCAACATAAAGACCTCACGAGCCCTTAGTCGCACTTCGCAGCTGTTTCTAGGCAGGGAGCCGTACAAGAGGAAGGTGGTGCAGCACACGGACAACAACCAAATAAACACCTTCACAAGCCCTTAGTCACACATCACAGTTGTTTCAAGGCAGGGACCAAACAAGAAGAAGGGGGTGCAGTGCACGTGACAACGACCAAACATAAAGACCTCCCGAGCCCTTGGTCGCACATCACAGTTGTTTCACGGCAGGGACGTACAAGAGAAGGGGGTGCAGCACACGTGACAACGACACATTAAGACCTCCCGAGCCCTTAGTCGCACTTCGCAGTTGTTTCTAGGCAGGGACCGTACAAGAGGAAGGTGGTGCAGTGCAAGTGCAACACCAACATACAAGAAGAAGGTGGTGCAGCACACGTGACAACG